>JAYXIM010041270.1:0-19616 GCA_037575425.1 Anastrepha fraterculus | reverse complement strand
CTGGGTCCCGGGGCACGTGGGTATTTCGGGTAACGAGATCTCTGACTCTTTAGCTAGAATGCGGTCTGAGGCCAACTTTCTTGGCCGTTCTGCCACTCCCGAAATTTTATACATTTCTATTATGGATAATTACAACTTTCTTGATAAAAAAAAATTTAATAATAGTTTTACTACATTCTCATCCATTTTCGTGCCATTTGGTCGCACAGTTTCTAGCAGCTGCAATCACACTTTTTCGAAACACAAAACAAAAATCAAAAATACACGCACAAAAATACAATTCAATCAGAGCAAGTTCAATGATTCAATTATTTACGCGATGCTCCAGAATGATCGATTCGCCCAGTTCGTCAAGGGCGCAGTGACATCTTATTACAAAACCGTGGCTGTGTGGCTGTTGTGTGAATGAATCATGAGGAATATGTGAAGATGTGTTGATTTTTCGTTGTTGTTTTCTTAATTCATATCTCATATTTCAATTGAAGACTTCTTTCTTTATACTTCAACGTTAACAATAGCAGTAAATAATAGCAGTGTGACTTCATAAGAGTAGCTGACATACATACATGTGGCAAGTACTTGCGTACGAATAAAAATAGTTTTGTGGGTTTTCGATTGCGTTGGATTGGCAATTGAAATGCAGTTGAACTTTCGCTTTTGAAAACTAATAATAAAACTCCGCTGAATGGTTATTACGAAGAAGCGTGAGAATTGAGAAGGAAGCGCTCGCTCAAAAGGTCAATTGCACTGTGAGAATCAGGAATTAGTAAAATCCGCGTTTTTAAATGGATGGACAAAACTGTGTGAATATTTTTCAAATATTTGGATCACAAAAAGTTTAATTTACTAAAATACCACATGTATGTATTATATAAAATGGGGCAAAATTAATCAAGCAATTTCGTGTTTGGATTACTTTTGCACTAAATAAAAAAAATCATTTCAAGTGATGGAAATCTTTATTTTGACCTTTATGCCCTTGTCTGTAGATCTGTAGGTCTATTGCGCTGCCATCTAGTAGTTGGAATTATCTTTTTTGGTCAGTCTACTCTACAAAAACGAAAACCTAGGCAACTGATTCCTAAAAAATAAAAAATTAATAAGTGGCGCGTACACTTTTGTTTGGCCAAGCTCCGCCTTCTATTTGAGGTGAACGTCTTGTTGTTGTTCCTCACATGAAGAGATCTGCAATTTTAAGCTGACTTCGAACGGCAGGTATTTTTGATGAGGATCTTTTTCATGGCAAAAATACACTCGGATGTTTGCCATTGCCTGCCGAGTGGCGTACGCTATTAAAAAAAAACCGTTTCTATCGTTTTAGTGTTTCATGCATAGAGATCCAAACCTAATTAATCCGAATGGTAGTCACGCACAGTCACAGAATGTAAGTGTGCCGGATTAGTGTGGATCTCACGAGAAGCTCTTTTCTTGCGATGGGCAGTGATCCTCTTCCAATGACGCCTTAGAATGAGATGACAAAGAGATGACAATATTTTAACCACAGATTGCTCCCGAGAGGAGTGAACAAGGCAAACAAAAATATCTGTCTTTCTAGTTCATATATTAGGTAAGGTTAGGTTGAAGCGGTTGTCCTGTGGGACACACTCAGGCTCATAGCCCATTGTGATGGCGCGTGGGAAGCTTTCCCTATTTCTCCTAAAACCATTGTGTGCTTTTCAAAAATTTTAGAATATATCCTATTTCTGCGGAACTGAGATCTTCCAATGTGTTAAAAAATTATCTGCCTAGAATAGAAAATCTCCGTCTGGATAGAGCAGGATAATGGCACAGAAGATGTAAGATTGTCTCTTCCTCTTCCGCATCAAGACAACTTCTACAGAGGTCATGTGCTAACACACTCATCCTTTGGGCGTGCCTACCTATTAGACAATGTTCCGTTATGCCTTAAATCAGTGTGCTAACACTGTGTTTATTTTGGCTTAGCAAAGATTCTGTGCGTTTAGCACTAAGAGTCGGCCACAGTTGATGGACGATTTTGCTGGTGGCTTCATTACGCCATCTTTCGTTTGCTTTTCTTACGATTTCTTCAAGGATAAGTAGCTTACATGTTTGCAAGAGTATACCTATATCATTGTCTATATACTCATCAGTCAATTTGGTACCGATTTTCGCTAGTTCATCGGCTCTACAGTTTCTTTCAAAGTCGCGATGGCCAGGAACCCATATTATCCTTAGGTGAAATAACTTAGCCATCTTGTTAAGAGATGTGCGGCATTTTATGGCTACCTTGGAAGTTGTCGACTGTTTTGTGAGGGATTAATTAATTATTAATTTTAATCGGTTTATTCCATGTAGAGGCAAATATATAATAATTTGAATTCCAACTCATATAAAAAATTCTTACTCATATAGCTAAACTTTTATTGAAAATCTGATTTTTATTTACTTTGTATTAATTTTTCTTTTAGTAAATATCTCTTTTTTTGTATTTGTATTAATAATAAATTTCAATGTTGACTGTACGCGCTACCCTGAAATAATTTTCGTAACCGCTTTCTACCAGATTAAATGCCTGGCAATTCAAATTCACGTATAAAATTATTTACTATACATACGCACATACAAATGAATGCTGCCCACTTTTGCTTGGCTATCAAACATTTTTCGTACGTTAGGTATCAGCCGATAGGAGTATGGCTTAAAATCTAATTTAAAAGTAATTCGAAACTCAGCTCGCAAAACGAGAGTCACTTTGCGTAATCGAAATCAGCGACCTCTGATGACCCAAGCAGCCAAAGCAATAGAAAAACACGAGAGAGGAAGTTGATAAGGCAAAGTAATCTCTCACACATCTACATAAGCATTTCTGATGAGGTGTTAAAACAAATCCGCAAACAGCAATAAAAAAGCCATTTACTAATGGCAGTGTTTGAGCTTCTGCTCAAGAACAGCGATTAATTTTTAATATTAATTAGAAATATATTAAAATTTTTTATTTTTATTTTTTTACTGAACAAAAGTGATTATTTTTCGAATTAAACTTTTTTTCTATTTTCATGAGAAAGTAAATAGCTTCGAGCTAAAGCAATAGTCTAATTCTTTAAAAACAGACTGTCAACTTGCTACATAAAAATTCAAATAGGCCAGAAATAGAAAGATTTCGAGGAAAAATAGAACTAAGAAAATTTTGATGAGTAATAAATATACAATAAATTAGAAAAATATATATAAAAGAAATGCAAAAATTTAAAATAGCCATTTTTCTACAATTTCTACAATTTAAAAAGCAAAATAAATAAGTAACCTTTAAAGTTAAAAAAAATGTAAAAAATTTAAAAAAAATATATACATAATTAATTAAAAAAAAAACTAAAAATGAAACAAAGAAAATAATCTTTGTTGAGAAAATGAGTAACGATTTAAAATAATATGGGTTTTCTTGAAAAAATGTATAGTGTTCTCTCTCTTGAGCGGACACCCAGGTTAGTTCAACCCAAATGGCATTAAGCCACGCCAAGACCTTTTGGTTCCTAGCGATACCAGATGGAGACTGACCTTTATTAAGATTTCAAGTAGACATCGCGTAGGACGTCAACGCTGTTAGCAAACCTAAGCAGCGCAGGAGGAGATATTTGAGCGCGTTTTTAATAAAACGGACACCTAAGGCGCTGAAAAATTTGTTCATTTATGCGAAAAGCCTCGTCATGCAGTTTTATTACCAAAAACAGAACATTTATGGTTAATATAGTTGATCTCACTTAATAGAGGCCCTCAAATTCAATGGCGTCCTCCGTTTCGCAAGATTGGTTAAACAACAATCCGTCAGCAACAATTTCTATGGAGATTTATTATTTTGCTCCATATTGCCCGCAGTGTTAAACTCAGGATCTGTGGTGACAGCCAAGCTGCCATAAAGACTTTAAAAAGCGATCTCTCCTCTTTACAAATTGTTCAGGAATGTAAGTTGTGGCGAGAGTGCAGCACACTGTGGTGTTTGAGGCAACGAACTGACTGATGAATTTTTGAACTGCTATTCCTTGGTGTGCCCAATTACAGCGGAGCCTATTTGAGGGCTAAATTTAGCGGGAACAGTCGGGTACATCAAGGCTCTTAGGAAAGCTCACAAGAATCGTTGGTGGAGAACTGACAGTTGCAAAACAATCAATTGTTTCCTGAAAAGCTTGACAGTTAGGTATCTTTGAATCCTGATAGGACTAATTATGCGATATAATTTCTATTCACAATTCCGTTTCTTCCGCTTCCATTCCAAGCGCTGTGATTTCTTATCTTTTCTTGAACCATGCGGCTTTTAAAATCTGGTCCTAATATGTTTTTAAAACGGACACCTAATCTAAAATCGGCTGTGTTTCAAAGGATAGCGAACGGTTTGCAAAATTGTGATTTTTTAGTTTTTTCGTTTTTAAACCAAATCCCAACGACATATCGAAATTGCATATATATTGAATATCTTAAAAAAATCATTAACTACTTACGTAATTTCTAATGAAAAAAACTTCTACGGTTCTTAGGTTTTTTGGCTTTATTTGCAAACGATATCTGAATTTCAGGAATTTTTTCGAGTTACTTCACTTTTTCGACTGGGCTGGGTTTTAAATATGTAAGAAAATTTTGAAAAAACCAAAAAAATAAACCTTAGCAAACAAAATCTTATAACACAAAGTTCCAAACTTTGTACAAAAAATATAAAAATTCGACACATTTTCATCAACATTTTTGAAATATTTAGAATTTTTCTTAGTACTTAAAAAATACTGGATTTAACTAAATTCTTAGTACTTCAAAAGTTCTGGATTCAACTAAATTTTTAGTGCAAAAAATTCTTACTACATAAAAATTCTTAAAAAAAATTTTGCATTTTTTTGTGTTTAGTTGTATCCAAAAAATCCAGGGTTCAACGAAATTCTTATTACGAAAAATTCTTAGTACTTCAGAAATTCTGAATTCGACTAAATTCGTAGTATAAAAAATTCTTAGTACTTCAAAAATTCTGGGTTCAACGAAATTCTTAGTACAAAAAATTCTTAGAACTTAAAAAACTCTTGGTTCAACTAAATTCTTAGTAATTCAAAAATTCTCGACTCAACTAAATTCTTAGTGCAAAAAATTCTTAGTACTTCAAAAATTCTGGGTTCAACGAAATTCTTAGTACAAAAAATTCTTAGTACTTCAAAAATTCTGGGTTCAACTAAATTCTTAGTGCAGAAAATTCTTTGTACTTCAAAACTTCTAGATTCAACTAAATTCTTAGTGCAAAAAAATTTTAGTACTTCAAAAATTCTGAGTTCAACGAAATTCTTAGTACAAAAAATTCTGAGTACTTCAAAAATTCTGGGTTCAACTAAATTCTTAGTACTTCAAAAATTCTCAACTCAACTAAACGTTTAGTACAAAAAATTCTGCGTACTTCAAAAATTCTGGGTTCAACTAAATTCTTAGTAATTCAAAAATTCTCGACTCAACTAAATTCTTAGTACAAAAAATTCTTAGTACTTCAAAAATTCTGGATTCAACTTAATTCTTAGTGCAGAAAATTCTTTATACTTCAAAACTTCTAGATTCGACTTAATTCTTAGTGCAGAAAATTCTTTGTACTTCAAAACTTCTAGATTCAACAAAAAACTCTTGGTTCAACTAAATTCTTAGTAATTCAAAAATTCTCGACTCAACTAAATTTTTAGTTCAAAAAATTCTTAGTACTTAAAAAATTCTGTGTTCAACTAAATTCTTAGTACAAAAAATGCTTAGTACTTAAAAAATTCTGGATTGAACTAAATTCTTATTGCAACAAATTCTTAGTACTTAAAAAATTCTGGATTCAACTAAATTCTTAACGCAAAATATTCTTAGTACATCAAAATTTCTGAAATTCTTGAAATTTGTACTTTTTTGTGCTTAGTTGTATACAAAAATTCTGGGTTCAACAAAATTTTTAGTACAAAAAAGTGCAATTTAAAAAAATTCTGAAAATTTTAAAATCTTCACTTCTTTGTTCTAAGAGTTTAGTTGTACCCACAAAATTCTGTTTTCAACTAAAATTTTAGTACAAAAAAGTTCAAGTTTCAATCAAAATTCGCGTAGGATTTCGAAAATTTTTTTCGCTGAGACGTTTTCTTCCAAATAAAACAAACCAATCGTGGAATCGTTACTCTTTTTCATAATCTAGTCTCATACGTGGTAAGCCATCTGGAGTATTACCTCTTTGATAGCTTGCGGTATCTCCCTATAATTAAAAAATAAAAAAAAATGCGCGCATCCGTTATATGGAGAAAATAGGCAACGCGTTCAGGGAAAAAAATCATTAAAAATCAACAAGAATTTTTAGCCACCTTAAACTTTAACTTTATGAGGCTAAAATTTAATGGCCGACAAAGTTATGTACACAAATTTGTTTAAGAAGTTCTGATTACAAGTTTGAAAAATTTAATGAAAATTTGGTCGAATTTTTATAAATCTTGTACTCGTATAGACTTGTATAGACGAACTTTGTTTTTGTTTCATGGAATGAACTATACCTTTTTCTTTTGCACTATTTAGGGACACGAGGTTTCTCCATATATACCCATATCACTTCTACCTGTGATCTGAAAACTATTTGATAAGTTGCTGATTAACCGACCCAACAAAATAATAGCACGAAAAAAAAAATAATTCCAACACATCAGTTTAGTTGTCGAAAAGATAAAGATTCTACATTCGACCAAACACACAGTATCACGCAGGAAATAGAAAAATCAGTCGAAAACAAAAAAAAGCATATTTTGGCATATTCCTCGATATGACAAAGGCATTCGATAAAGTTTGTCACATAGGTTTGCTTGTTAAGCTAAAATTAATACTTCCTCAACAGTACTACGAAATCTTGGAGTCGTACTTATCAGATCGCTACTTTCAAAGTACTTAGAAGTGCCGCAAGGTCGCTCTCTTGCTCCCCTACTGTACCTTATCTTCACACTTGACCTACCGTCTGATCTTAATTACGTCGCAGCAACGTTTGTAGAACTGCACTGATTGCAGTTGGTGGAACTGAAAGCGAATCGACAGCCACATTACAAACCGCTCTAAATAAGGTCTGCCAAACAAAATCTGTGCACGAGTGTGTTTTCACAAACATTAAAATGGAACGTATACCCATATACATAGATGATAGTCAGAACTATATTTTTATAAAAAAATAATTTTAATTAAATATTAAATACGCAAATAATCAAAACTTGGCAATAGGCGGTGCCTTTATAATAACTTCGGGGCGGTGCATTAGTAAATGTACTTGAACACATCAATCCCGCGCTAAGCCCAGATTAACTCAACAAACTTGTGGTGCGCCTCTTGATGTTGTTCCACAGGCAATGGCAAACCTCCGAGTATATTTTTGCTATGAAAAAGCCCCGCAATAATAGTTTAATCTCCCCAAAGTAAGAAATAATAAAACATATAATTTTGTTATTTATTATTAAATCCGTGGCGAATACTCTTACCAACAGAAGCTGCTAGTTTATTTTTAAATTCAAAAGTAAATGTTTATTTATGCATGAAAATGAATGGAAATTTTTATTCACAAGAAAATACATTCAAGTATATGTAAATATATATATTCTGCGCCAACACAATCTTCACATGTTGCACATCACGTGCTTAGGTCAGTTATTTCTTGATTTTATTTTTTCACCTCCCTGATAAGCAGCGTCCAATCTCATATGTTTTTCTTTAAACTAATTACCCGTACGTGCGTTCAGGTTTGCTTGCCAATACAAGGTTTCATGTGGGACTATAATTTTTTTGCATTGGTCGCTGTTGATCATTTAATTATGATTTATACACAAATAACTATAAAAATATATAAATAGCGCTGAATTAGGTGATAATAATATTTACAATTAAGGCTTCCTGCTTGTACATTTTTCGATTTAAAAAGCTGATATTGAGCTCTTGAAAATTATTTTGTCTTTGATAATTTAAATGTCACTTCAACTCGCATTAATCTTTGACCGCAGAATGGAAAATTCTGGGGGGCTCGAGTTTGCAAAATACATAAGAATTTCATCATCCACTGTTTTTTTTAGCTATTTTTAATGAGTGGTGTTTTTTTTTGCGTGTTGATAAGAAGGAGGTTTCCTTATTTTTGATCTCCAGTAAATTAAGTAACTTTTGGTAGTGGCTTTGCATGGCTGAGAATGTTATTGGCCTTTTATGGCATTTATAATACGAATAGCTCTAATATTGATTACGGTATTATTAGTTCCTGTAAGAATACATCCTCTTCTTCTTCTTGATCGGCACGCTAACCGCTTAAGCGATTTTGGCCGAGTAGACACTTTCTCTCAAACACTCCAAGGGACGTCTGATCGGATGTTGTCATCGTCCACGCTTGTGTGCCATACGTTAGGACGGGCATGATGAGAGCCTTGTAGAGTGTTAGTTTCGTTCGTCGAGAGAGGAATTCCCTACTTCGTTCAAATTTGAACTTGTTGTAAAGAGAGATTTAATCTCAAGTCTGAAATCGTTAAGTGGTGTTAATGATATTTCCTAAATAAACGAACTCTCTTACAACCTCGAAATCATAACTGCCAACAATGACTTGGGTGTGATACGCGAGTGTGTCGAATAGATAGACTCCATAAAGAGTGAATAAAGAAAAAGGTCAAAGTAAACATCCTCAAAGTCAGCAATGGCCAAATGGTCATTAAATATATGTTCTAGTAAATCCGATCACGTTTCATTGCGGCTCAAACAAATTTGAAACAAAGTATTTCCCTTCCTGTAGCTTACACAAAGTAGCGCAAAATTAATCCCCCTATCAAAAGATTTATAATTTTTGCAAATTGTATTAAAAAACTATGCAAAAACAAAATAGGACGACTAATTTTATGCCGGTTTTTTTTTCTATAATTGGCTTGAAGATAAATTTATACTGTGAGTTTGAACTCAGTCGGCTGGTTAAAGGTTAGGTTAGGTTTGGTAGTGATGGTTGCCCATAGAGTGGGCCCACTTGGACGAAAGAGTTTGGTTCATCCTTTGTGATACCATTGCAAGAGGGAAAAAGGGGTGAAGGAAAAAACGATAGGACAAAAAGGAGAGGGGTGGGGAGGGTTGAGTATTTGTGGACTATGAACGGTGACCTGTCTGCGGTTGTGTTGACCTCTCTATGCTGCTGATGAAGTTCATCAGATTTTTGTTATCAAGACCCGCTATATCAGCAGGCGCAGAAAATGCTTGAATCTTAGTCCCGCGAGAGCTGGGCAGCTGAGGAGCAGGTGCTGAGATGATTCCTCCTCATCCTCCATACAGCTGACGCAAAAAGAACTCGAAATGATTCCAAGTCTCACGGCATGTGTACCCCGCGTGCAGTGTCCCGTGAGGATGCCCACGAAATTTGAGAGCTGAGATTTTGTCATCCTCAGAATATCCCTCGAACGCCTCCTATCCAAACGTGGGCAGAAGGACTTCGCGATCCTACACGTTCGTGTACTCACCTCCAGGAGTAGAGCGCGGGTTGTCAAGGGGATCCCGATCCTCTCCTTTCGCAGGTTAAGGGTTTAGGAGGGTCTAGAATTTTCAAAAAATCGATTTTTGATATTTTGATATTTCGAAAGTAGAGGCCTTTTAAGGATATACTGTCAAATTTTTGGAAGGATGTCCCCAATATTACAGCTTCTTCAGCCGTTTAAGCAGTTAGAGTCAGATTCGTCACGCGGCCCATTACAAATCATTAAACTCAATTATCTCAAAACAACATCAAGGGGTATCGCTCGCAGTAGAAATATATTAATACAATATATGCATTATTTCGTATTTTTTGATTAAAAAACTGAAAAAAAACCGATTTTTAGAGTGTCAAATTCAAAACCCCGCCATTTTGTCAAATTGCTTTTTTTTATTATAGTACGGGACATAGCTACAGCCATTTTTTTCCTGTTCACTCCCCTCGAGAGCATAGGACTTCAACAAGACTGTTCTATCGTACGCGGTTCTGTGCTATTGTTTTTGCACCGGCCCATGAGATGTCGGCATCTGCTAATTCACGCAGCATCGACCGTCTCCAAATGTTTTTTGGTCGACCGCGACCTCTGCTCCCTCGCGGGTTCCAGTCCATTGTCATTCTCGTGATGCTATTTGGTGGTTTTCTCAATGTGTGACCTATCCAACGCCATTTTCTGCTTTTGATCTATCTAAGGTTCGGTCAGTCATACTGATTAATAATTGTTTTGGTTTTTGTGTTTCACATAAATAGAAGAGCCAAAATGGACAACACCGTTCAGGTCCAACTTTTCGAGAGGGTCAACTTCAGGACCACTTTTAAAATTATTAAAATTCAAAATTTTTTTGAAGTGAAAACTTCTTTAGAACCGTTGGGAGTGATATGAGACTCGATGAAACGAAAAAGCGACACTCTTGGCTACGAAGCGTTATATGTTGATATGCGTATATGTATGTGTGTGGCTGCGTACTGCTAAGCCACGCTAGTATAGTGAGTATTGTGGTATGTATACTACACTGCCTATTACTTGCTTTGGTGTTTAGTTCAAGCGTCATACGTATGTATGTTTGTATGTATGCTAGTACGAATGTGTGCGCGCCTGCGTATTACGGAGCCACGGTGAGCGAGAAGGCATTATGTATACCTATACTACACTACCTAATACTTGCTTAGACCAAGCGTCCTACGAATGTTGGTGTGTATGTTAGTACGTCTGTGTAATATACATACGTATTACGACGCTCATAATAGCAACCGCGTGTGCTGTATTGCGTCCGTATTTTTATATTCGTAAATATTTTCATTTTTAAATATTTACCGCAATTATGCCGAAAAATAATGCAGAAAAATGTCGTGAATATCGACAGAAAAAAAAAACAAAAATAAAATAAAACTAAAAACCAGATTGAGCAATGGAAAAACAGTTTTAATTGTGGCAATTTATATTTCACCGAATCAATCAATAAATATCATCACGGAATTCATTTACGAAAATTTAATAAAGTATACACCAGAAGTATCGCGGATACTTAGAAAAGATTACGATAAAGTTTCAATGATTTTAAGTGGCGATTTTAACGTAAATTTTGCATTGGACACATCGGTTCCTTTAATTAACTTTCTCAATACAACATTCAATTTAAAAATGTGTAACAATCGCACTGAATCGACAACACGATCAAAAACAACAATTGACGCGGTATTTCAAAGATATGTTTACAACATCGAAACCAAAGCATTTGTATCATATTTTAGCTATCATAAGCCACTCGTATCATTTGTTGAAATTGAAAACATTGAGGATCAATAATAATAAAATGAAGAAAATAAAATATGAACTTTATAGCAATATTATAATGAACCTATAATTATCCCGCTCCTAGTGCTGCTTTCGTCTCATTCTCTCTCAGTTTGTTTTACGGATGGTTTCACTTCTATCGCGTCTAACCGTTAGACTGATATTTTTTTTTTATTGTATGTAAAAAAAGTTAAACAAAAAGCCTACAAAATTCAAACATCGTTTTTCATTTTTTTTATTGTAAAACAAATTCCTGAAATTATCCTAAATTTTCGTCCTCTGGATCACTAGGACGGCTTAGTTTCTCAGTTTATCGGCCACAGAAATTCTGCGAAAAGCGCCTTGTTTTCAGAGTACGCAAGATCAGCTGAGTTGCGACCGTTATTAGAAAACACTTTCTCTATCATTTGATGTTTCATGCCTATTGTGGGTTTTGAATCCGAGGCAACCGAATGGTCACAGGTATCTAAGACATTTAGAAGTGATATGTCCACGTTGTGATATACGGAACTTTCTCATTAGCTAGTCTTACTTTCCACAATTTCTAATTAGTAAATGCTCGTCTTTCATACTTGTAATGATACCTACCCACTATAACTACTCAACTTTCCTCCGTTTGGCGGGCTGAGATTGAGACATCTTGACCTCAGGTTCTCTGTATACTTAGAAAGCATTCTGGCTTAACTAGTTGCTGAATTTTATTATCACCATGCAGCGTTTTGCCATCCATAATTTCGATTTTCATTCCTTGCCTGCTCGTAGTTTTATCCTACCGTATTGGTATCTCCTTCTCATTTTAGCGGGGTCACAACGATATCGGAGGCACTGAGTTTGTAGACATAGTTGTCACTATCTCCATAACGACGGGCGAGGAAGCCGACATAAAATAATTGCAGGAAAGAATTCAGCAGAAATCCTCTGACTGGGTTTCAGCTTGCTATTCTTCTCACCCCCGTTCCACTTTTAATAACAGAATTTTCGAAATTTGATAATAGAAAGTGGACGAGGATGCGAAGTGCAAGGCAGTAAGAGGTCCAACTAAGGCTATTTACAAAATCTGTAATTATCCCTCCAGCACTTTTATGTTGAATGTTATGATGCAGAACTTGATTATTCACTGCGTTTCGTCAGCGGTCGCCATCTGCCGAGGTGGTTGCAGGCCCCAGCAGTCGAAATGCTACTGCAAAACCATCGAAGCAGTCAGGCTCAAGAAGTATTGCGGACGAATCTGATTCGGACCTAGAAAGCGTAAGCAGCATGACGACCGTAAATACAGTCGTGGAAGAGAAGCTGTTGACTTCTCCAAATGCTAATCTTCCAGGCACTGCAAATACAGCCGAATTTTAATAATAATAATAAAAAAAGTTATGAATTTCAAAATCGTGATAAAAATTAATATCGATATGTTATTGTTGAATTACACTGTGCGACAGTGAAATTATACTTTTATTGAGACCTAGCACAACTTGTGGGCATAGAAAAACTAAAAAAAATGGTATAGCAGAAATTTCCAATACACCCCCAAAATCTCATTTTATGGCCATAAAACCGTTTTTCAGTAGGTTGATGTGAAGAATCACTCCTAACTTCGCCAATTTCCATCCGATTTCGAATTTGTTGTTTTAGTTCGACAGAACAAAACCAAACCTTTTTGATAGTATGTTGACAATTTTTCTGAAATGACAACTGACGAGACTGTAGACGGAAGTATTTGGAATTTTTTTATTTTTTCTCTATTTTTTCAACTTTGACATAATTTTTACGATATTATCCGTTAGTGAGGATTTTTTTTAGTACACTACTGTTATAGTAAATTTAATTTTGCGTCGAATGAGCTATATTTGACTATAATTGAATTAAAATTAATAGAGTTGTGTGAGTTTTAAATTTTTTTTTTTTTTTTTTACTAATTTGGTATGTAGGCATCAAAGCATGAAAATGATAACAAGTGTCATTATAAACACATAATATTTATTGGAGTATTGTGCAGTGCAGCACTGTACGGTATGGTACGGTGCGGTACGGTGCAGTACACAACGGAACTGGTTCCAAACTTAAAAATGCATTGGGAACGGCCCTTTGGAGTTTAGTATGGTACGGTACATTTCTCATTCTCTTCATCAGTTTTGAATACTTCTCTGTAAGAAATTCGATCATCATCATTCATCTGAAGTCGTCATCAACTTAATTCCATTGTTTAAATCGAGAAGCGAGCGTTTCAGATTGTCTTCCCGATAGAAGTAAATCACGAGAAAGATCCTGAAAATCCGAATTTGATACAATGTGTTCTTCATCATCAGGTTTATTGTTATCAGTTTGATCATCATCAGCAATGAGTTGAACTTCCTTCAGTTCATGACCTGCAGTTGAGTCAATCATATCGTCCAAGACTACGGGGTTCTTAACAGTTGCAACATCAGCATACTGTATGTGCTTTCGAGCTTTATAATGATGACCGTTTACGTCCGTTTTATAAAAATAACAATCATCTGGTTTATGATAAGGCTGATGATGCCACATCATCCGAGAATATTGAGAAATTCGACTTTTCTGGCAACGTTTTGATTTATGTCTCTTGAATTTCAATGAAACAAACAATACAACTTTGACGTTTTAATAAGGTTAAATTATAATAACAAACTT
Organism: Anastrepha fraterculus; assembly: GCA_037575425.1. Lineage (NCBI taxonomy): Eukaryota > Metazoa > Arthropoda > Insecta > Diptera > Tephritidae > Anastrepha > Anastrepha fraterculus. The sequence continues at coordinate 5,718 of JAYXIM010041270.1, read as the reverse complement.
CTTTTGTTAATCAATGTGAGTGTGAACTTTGGTACACTTGGGAGCTTTTTCATATTTCTATTGAAAAAAAATGTGCTATAATATGTCAGATATTTTCGTAAGTTCTAACCAGTTCTGTTGCATGCAGTACAGTGTACTCTTATGTACACATATATACTCCAATAAATATTACGTATCTATAATAACGCATCAAAACACGTCCTTATTCCCATTTAGCGTAAGTTATACCTACATACCAAATTAGTAAAAAAAAAAACTAAAATCTTAAAACTCACACAACTCTATTAATTTTAATTCAATTACAGTCAAATATAGCTCATTCGACGCAAAATTAAATTTACTATAACAGTAGTGTACTAAAAAAAATCCTCACTAACGGATAATATCGTAAAAATTATGCCAAAGTTGAAAAAATAGAGAAAAAATAAAAAAATTCCAAATACTTCCGTCTACAGTCTCGTCAGTTGTCATTTCAGAAAAATTGTCAACATACTATCAAAAAGGTTTGGTTTTGTTCTGTCGAACTAAAAAAACAAATTCGAAATCGGATGGAAATTGGCGAAGTTAGGAGTGATTCTTCACATCAACCTACTGAAAAACGGTTTTATGGCCATAAAATGAGATTTTGGGGGTGTATTGGAAATTTCTGCTATACCATTTTTTTTAGTTTTTCTATGCCCACAAGTTGTGCTAGGTCTCCATAAAAGTATATTTAATTTTTTTTTTGTCACACCGTGTTATCAATTGTTTTCACTTCTTTTCAAGTTTTTTATAAACTCAAATTTTTTCATTGAAAACACTTATACATATACTTATACATTCCTTCGTACTATACGTCCTGCTGTTTTTCCACAAATGAAGGGGTTTACAGTTTTATGCCGGCCCCGAACAACAGGTGGAGGCGCTTTTTCGTAGCAGAAATACTTTTGGCGGTTGACCACTGCCTGCTGAATTTCGAAAGTACAGAAAGGACTTTAGGCTGTTTAGAATTTGTTTTACACTTTTTCCCGGATTTTAACCCTAAAGAATATGGTAATTCAGAAATTGACACCGCTCCCATTTTAAATTATATTACTCCACGCGTTCTATCGTTACTTGTACACGTATTTACAGTGGAAAGAATTTGATATCCTTTAAGCGCAGGCACCCAATCGTAAGGTGTCGATTTCAATGTCACACTTTCACACTTCTTCCCTTTTACTCTTCCACTTTCATTTGTAGCGTAAACTCAATTTTCTGCCTGCTACGGGAATATACAAATATATAAACATACAAACATACAATTCTACATTCCTACAACTCTAAATAAATATACTTCGCTGTTTTTTTCGTTACAGCAAAACCAGAACAAATAAGCAAATAAAACGCACAGGAATCTGCTGTATGAAATACTAAATGAAAAGGAGTGAAACGTAGCGGATCACTAAGAAGGAAAGTAAAAGCAAAAACAACGCCTAGAACAGCCACAACCACAACGAGCGCCAACTAGAATTGTTTTTCGCATAAAAAGCTAAGCCAAGTACAGAGAAAGACAGAAAGCAAGAAGGACAAAAAGACAGATACATACAAGCAATGATAACTTGGCTAAAAGTCATTTCAAGCAGAAAGCAGTGATTGCATTTTGAGTGGGTTGTTCGGAATTGAACAATTCCAAGTTGCAGTGGCGTCAATTGAGTACAAATTGCATGCCAACAGCACGCAAAATAAATTAATGTGGCTCGTTTGTTGATTTAACGGTGCAATTTGCTGGGAAGTTGTGCGACTGGACGCTGAGCATGCAAAAGAAATTATATGTATGTGCATATCTAACAGACTGATCTACGTTTAAGACGTTCAATTGGCTCGTTTGCTCAACTGAAATTTTCTACGCTCAACTTTGAAGCTTTTCTAAACATTCCTCATATTGTTTACTTTTTTAAGTAATTTGTACTAAACACATACACACACACAAAAATGGTACACGCACCAGCGCGCAAAAATAAAAACGCAAATGGCAATTGTGATTTGGTAGAGGATGTCCTGACGCCAGTGCCACCAGATGGCGGCTGGGGATGGATGGTCGTCTTTGGCTCCTTCATGATACATCTTATTAGTAAGTACAACGAAAATTTATTAAAATAATATATCAAAAATATGTAAATATATATGTATTATCTACATTGTATGATATTACAAAGCGCGCTATACCAAAAACGCTACCGTGGCGTATGAGTAACCTCATGGGGGAATCCTAGTTGTGGCCTCTTAGAAAAGTATTTAGTTTTCTTTTTAAATTTGTGCATTACAAAAAAAAAAATATCGCGCTCGAGCGGCCTTTTTGCAACAATTAATATACAGGGTAACTATTTAGGTTATTATTTATGGTATTTCCAATTAAATAATTTGTATGGCATAATCACTAAATAAAAACAGAAAAAATCGTTTGAAGAAGTGGACGTTGAAGCAAAACATTAAGCAACTAATACTTACAGCAGAAATCGAAATCAAAAACGAAATTAAAGGTAGTTAAATTAATCCACACTCTTTTCACTGTATTCCACACTGGAACTCTAGGAATTTATGAATGTGAAATTAATCTGAAATTTCCCAGGTAAGAATGTTCATAAGTACCTTAAACGATTTTCCCATATTATGAATCAACACAAAAATAATCGGACGAATACTAATATTAATCAAAAAAAAAAAGTGCTGACCATTTTGCGCTTGATGTCATTCGTAAGCCATACCTACATATAATGTATATACTATTGGACTCGGTCATGCTATACGGCGATTTAAAAGTGGCATTATGCCTAAAAAAGTGTCCTAATAGTTTTGTGTTTTTGAAGTCAATTGTGTGTTAAAGCGTTCCAAAATGGTGGTAAAAAACAACAAAATCAATGCATTCTTCAGCCACACAAATCTTTATCGACGCATTGTAAGCTCCAAGTGCTAGAATTGGAGGTTATATTGGAAGCATCGTATAGTCAAGATTGGCCATCTAGCGATTTTTATATTTTTAAATATTTGCAACATTTTTGTGATGCTAAAGGGTTTTTCAATAAGGGCGGGTAGATGTTGAAATGGAATAAAACAAGCTGTGTGTGAGTTATTGACAAAATTATTTTTTTATTTGAAAGGCGCATATATGCCATTAGGTGTGGAATATGACATCATTCAAATGCCCGCCTTGGCTTCTTACGGTGGAACGGATTCGAGTGGTCCAATTTTCAATGACTTTCCGCATAGATCTGGCTGAATTTGAGCGATGGCCTGTGTTATGTTCACCTTTAGAGCATCGGTCGATTGTGGTTTATTTGCATAGACCTGAGACTTCAAGAAACCCCACAGGAAAAAGTCTAGCGGGTCTAGTCAAATCACATGACCTTGGTGGCCAATTCACATCACCCCTGCGAGAGATAACCTTACCCTCAAATCGTTCATGCAGAATGTCAATCGTGGCGTTTGCTGTGTGGCACGTAGCGCTCGCTGTTGACGGTGTCCGCCTCATCAACGTCGTTTTCAAAAAAGTACGGACCAATGACGCCGCCGCACAGTGGTGCAAAACTGGAATTTACTATTCAAAACAGTCTACAGCACACATTTCTTGACCGATTTGCAATTTATTTTTTTTTTTGAATTGCTCAGGATAAAATTGCTAACAACTCTGTCGTTGCGGATTTTTAAAATATTTTGCTAATATTGAAATATTTAAACAAATACATTTAAAAAACAAAACTTACAAACTTACAAAACTTACAAAATCATTCAAAAATTAATTATTTTTATGAAACTTAGTATCCGGGGGTTTTCTGGGTCGCTGATTGCAAATATGATGTCAGATTGTCAAAATTCAAAATGGCGGATCCAATATGGCGGTCAAAATTTTCTTATAGTTAATTATTGTTTATGAAACTTAGTATCCGGGGGTTTTCGGGGTCGCTGATGACGAATCTGATATCATATTTACAAAATTCAAAATGGCGGATCCAATATGGCGGACAAACTTTTTTAAATCCAATCGAATTCGCTTGAAACTTGTTACCTGAGGGTTTTTGGGGTCGTTGATTACGAATATAATGTCAGATTTGTAAAATTCAAAATGGCGGATCCAATATGGCGGTCGAAATTTCTAAAACTTAATTATTTTTTATGAAACTTGACATACGGGGGTTTTCAGGGTAGCTGATTACGAATCTGATATCATATTTGCAAAATGCAAAATGGCGGATCCAATATGGCGGAGAAATTTTTTAAAATTTATTCGAATTCACTTAAAACTTGTAACTCGGGGGTTTTTGGGATCGTTGATTACAAATCCGATGTTAATATTCCTAAACTTGAAATGGTAGATCTGATACGGTGAAAAGTTGCAAAACAGGGTAAAGGCGAGAAGAAAAGATCTCCAGCCAGTAAAGGCAAGGGGAGAACATCTCCAGCCAGTAAAGGCAAGAGGTCTAGTAATAGTCTAATAGTCTAGTAGATTTTAAAGACAAAGTTTTACATTTTCTTTGATTCAAATTGCTGTATAAGTTCTTCTATTTCGGGATCATTTGCTGCAGAATTGCTTCTCCATTCTTTTCTTAATGAGGCTATGTAAAGGTCTGAAGAAACTAAAAGTTTATGTATTAAGTCTTCATTTGTTATGGTTCGTGACATTTTACGAGTATTGAACTCCCTGAAACGTTTGAAATCCTTATTTCTGGCTTCAGCAGCCTCTTCTGAATATTTCCCTATAGGTAGTAAAAATTTCTCTATTACTTTACCACCATGTATCAACACTTTATGAATAGAAGATGGCATATAGTACCAGGGATAGAGCTTTATGAACAACTCAGCTGTTTTGTAAGTATAGTCGTTAAAAAAGTCTGTTGGTACTTTTCTACTTCCACTTAACATTTTTAAAATTATACTGAATCTATATATTAACTCTTTATCTACTTTTGTTATTTCTGATATTAACTCAATATCCTGAAAAATGTACGCGCAGTGTTGCCATCATTAGAAGATCCAGAACCATGTACTGGCTGATCTATTATAAGCCCCATTTTTTCTCTAAACTCTTTACAAATTTTTTGTTTAGTATTTCGAAGAAGCACTTTATGATCATCAGATCTTACACTCCACCGGCAAAAATCTAATCGCGCCGGCCCAAAATCCACACCAAACGGTAACTTTTTGAGGATGCATTATCACCTGGTGAACCTCGTGTGGATTGGTGTCGTGAAGTACAGTATGATTTATTAGGAATTAGAATTCAACATTGCACCTAATTCTGTAATGAGTATGTCTGGGCGGCAATTAACTTTTTCCAAGAATTTGATGGTATGTTGGAAAAAATATTTGCATTCCGTTTCTTAGCCTGAAATTGTATTGATTCGCATTGATATTTTGAAAGTTTTGTGTCTTCGATTAAGTCGTAACGCTTCCTTCTGCCGAGAATTTAATAAAATCATGAAATGCGGCATCATTTTGGATCTTCAGTATTTTCTACCTTCATTAAAAAGACTATTTTTGTTGCTAATTTTGTTTTCCGCTTTTCTCATTATTGCAAAACTGATTCTTGTATTTCTGATTCTGTATAAGACTCTTCAATCATTATTAATTTTCGTCTTTGTGGATGCAGAAGCTTTTTCAAAAATTGTCAGTACATTTCTCACCCGTTTTTTTGTTTTTGCTCTTGTAAAATCCACAATAAAACTGTCAGTTTCTAACCATTTTTTAAATTTTTTTCAAAAC
>JAYXIM010041231.1:0-10146 GCA_037575425.1 Anastrepha fraterculus | reverse complement strand
AAATTAATATTGGAAAAAGTCTACTTGTCCCCAAAAAAGCAAAACTAGGTCTACAAATTTTTAAAGAAGGATCTATATATTTTGTGCTATTATTTTAAAACCACCATTTTTCAGAGGACATAACAAAACGCACACAGTTTAGTGTTTAGGGTCTTTAAGATGCTATCTGAGCCGTATCCTCTGTTTTTGGCTCCTAAGGACAACCTGATGCCCACAGTTTCATTTTGAAGGAAATTTGATGTCAGATTAGGTTTGATGGATATTTTCTTTACCGATGGGTTCAAGAATGAAATAGGGTCTGGAGCCGGATGGTACTTAAACGATAGTAATCACTATACTATGGAGGAAATGGCAACTGTCTTCCAAACGGAAGTTTTTGCCATCCTAAAAACAGCAGAATGGATAATCGAGAGGAGATGGAGCGGGAAGATTGTTCAAGAATGTAGAGGAAGATCAATTCTGTCGCAAGACAAAACAGGCTTGTACTTATATGGGTCAGCATATGACCACCATTGAAATCATTGAGAACCCAGTGTGCCTGTCATGCTTGGAGGAGGCGGATAGCACTGTGCACTTTCTCTGTGAAGGTCCTGCCTTTGCTAGAGCACGGCTACGAGTTTTGGGTTCCGATGTCATGAGAATGAGTAATATTCGTTCTCTAAAACTGGACGATATTTACAGATTTGCCAAAGAAGCTGGAAAATTCTCACAGGACTAACTATCTCTATCTCTGTCTCTATTCTTTCCTATCTCGTTCTGTCATACTTTTCTCCTTCCCTCCTTGACTACCTACCCTCTTTCCAGTGCTTTAAATACAATGGGTTCTTAAGCCTGAGTGTTTTAGGAGACACCAAATCTCCTGGTGCTCCTTGGCTCGACCTTTTCAAATTTCAATTTCAAGGTAACAAAACCAATTTCAGATAATCTAACACAAGCACACATAAACAGCAACTGTCCTTATCCTACTGCATCTTATATTTCGTGCAAATCTATTTAGTTAATTAAACTGCACTGCGCGCAAATACAGTTGAAACAACTAACGCAGCTGCAAAGAAACACAAACAAAATCCAATTAACCGCAAATAACTATTTTGTTTATATACCAGGACAATATTTAATAGTGTTTTTTGTTTTTGTCCGGACAGACAGAGTGCTAAGTACAGCACTCAGACACAATTAAGTCCATTGTAGTGCGCTCGAAATCTGAGTAGACTTGTGGTGCCAAGAAGCCAAGGAGCCAAGGTAGGCGCTTCTTAACACCTCAGTGCCAAAGACCTCAAGCCTGATTCGAGCGACGGCTGGGCAGGTGCACAGAAAGTGGTCCGCCGTCTCATCCTCCTCTCCACATGCTGGACAGAGTGCACTGTTTGAGATGCCGAAGAAGCTCCGGGCCAAGGAAGTTAGCCTCAGAGCCCATTCTAGTTTTTTTAATAGTGTCCTCGTATGTATATTTCTCCCCTAAGAGATAAATATTTGTGAATGACCTCGGAAACGTATCCATGTTGACTAGTAAACGACTTATGTAAATACAGGGTGCGCCATCTTTTCTGTCGGTATGTAAACGTTGAATAACTTTGTCATTTGCCAACCGATCGACTCCAACATACATGTTTTCGATACGTCAATTTAGTACAATTTCAACCATGGATCGCTTTACACCGAAACAACGCGCTGAAATAGAGACGCTATACATCGAAAAAAGTCGTCCCATTGCTCTAACTCAACGCGCATATCGCAAAAAGTATCGCGGCAAACAGGCAACGTCTGAGAATGCTCTTCGTCGTTTGGTGTCGAATTTTTTTGAGCACGGGACAGTAGGAGATCGTCAACATGCCGTTCATCAACGACCAAGACGTTCCAATGAACTGGTTGAAGCAGTGAGGGAGAGCGTTGCCCAGGAGCCAACAGTGTCGAATCGTCGTCGCGCTCAGCATTTTGGCGTCAGTGAAACTACAATGCGGCGCATTTTAAAGGAGCCTTTTGCAACTCGAAAAATGTATAAGTTTTATGTTCATTTATGTAGTTAAATTTAAATTTGATAAAGTTAATTTTAGTTAATTTTTTTTTATTAGAAAAAGTGCAAATTGCAACATCTAAACGTGCGCTAAAGTCGTAAAGTTCGAAAATTTTTCATTGCCTCCAAGTATTAAAAATTTAAAAGGCATTGGTGCAAAATGTTGCATGCAACGTGTGGTAGCATCTCCTTATTGGAATGAAGTTGGTATTTTTTTTTATTTGCAAGCGAATCAACTTTTGAAATAGGCCTAGTAGGTCAAGTGATTTTACGCTTTTGTGCTACTTTTTGCAAGTCACCGAGCTATGCTGATAATCCAGCTACAGTTGTAGGCTTGGAAGTCAACAGCGATATAAATAAGTCCGATTATATGGCGAAAAACTATAAAACGGGCAATCGATTAATTGTCTGCTTAAAAGGCAATCCCTGTAGCCATATGTCTGAATTTATTTTTAAATACGAAATGACATAAAATTTTCAAGTTAATAGAGTCAATAAATTCCGCAAACTCATTGATGTTTTTGTGTTTTAAAAAAGAGCCGTACCTCTCTTTGCATAAAGGGTGTTAATCATATACTCGCTACTAGGATATCTATCAAGTGTTTTGCTAGCTGCATGAGAACTATCGATATCGTAAGAATGGCAAACTGTATTGACATTTCTGTTCTGTAAGGTTGGGCAAGTCATCATGAAACGTTTAACGCTAGAACAACACTTTCAAATGAGGCAGACATCATCATCGGTACTTATTTCTTTCAAAGTGAGGAAGTAGGTGACGTTACGTTGTATGACGAGCACTATTGAGCCACGCTGACTGAATCTTTGTTCCTAAAATTTAATCAGCTAAGCATCGACAACAAAATAGCGCAACTCTGCAAATGGTTTTTATGAGGAACTTTTTCATGGCAGACATACTCTCGGAGGTTTGTCATTGCCTGCCGAGGGGCGAAAGCTATTAGAAAAAACTGTCTATACTTTCAGTGTTTCATGCACGAAAATTCGAATTTGCCCACTTCCAAATGGTAGTCACGCACCAATCCATTCGGCTAAGGCGCGCTTAACAATCGATTTTTTTGCAATTCCAAGCCACGAACCATTAACGCCATACGGCCAAATTTATTGGAAAAAGTAGTTCAAAATTGAATTGATCGAATGAGCCGTATAGCTCGTAGCCGCGGCGGGTATATGCCGGATATCATATTCAATAAATAAATGCCATGAAATTATCTACCAGAACATAGAAGTGGCAGTCGGTCTCTAAACCAACACGCTTAGGCCGTTGATGATCCATTGTAAAAAGATAATAAGAAAAAAAGCATTCCAAAAATATTTCTATTTTTTATTATCACTTTATTTTATTTTTTACTGCATTACTACCCCTCCCCTTGGTGCTCGTAATGTAAGTGGCCACACCCCTGTGCACTCTACCTTCACACATGTGATTATTTACCAGCTTTTCCATGCTCTTTTGCTTCGGTGTTTGTACTCGTACAAATTAATTAATTTATTAATTATTTTATTAAATTATATTTATTTATTTATTAATTTTCTCCAGTCCTGTTGAGGGTGAAGTTTATGTTGTCCTTGTGGACATTAATTAATTATATTTATTTTCTCCGGTCCGGTTGCGGGCGAAGTTTAGGTTGTTATTGCTGGCCTCGGGCTCAGACAACGAAACCAAATTAATATAGTTAAATTAATGTTGAGAGGTGAACTGAGCCTCTTAAAAAGAAACAAATTATTTTAACGGCCAAGTGCCGGAGTGGATGTTTATTTAAGCGACTTATCGGAAGTGCGCTGTAAGTCCCAACTGATTTCTTAAAACATAGAATATTTTACTTAACCTAAGCCAAAACTCGCATTACGCCACAATGTCATGGTATCAAGCCGACCCAGCGAAATGTTTGGCGATAGCGGAAACTCTTGCAGCAAAACAAAAGTGTCCGGTTACTGTCGCTGACCCTTGCAGCTATAGCGCGCTGAAAATGTTTGGCGATAGCGGAAACTCTTGCAGCAAAACAAAAGTGTCCGGTTACTGTCGCTGACCCTTGCAGCTATAGCGCGCTGATACAACTTATGTTATATCGCAATTGCGAGGGCTGTTTCTTAACTTATGAAGCTATAAACTTATGAAACTTACAAATGTCTCTTACAAGTAAAATATCCTATATTAGGTGTTATTTGTTAACTACTCCCCCTTCAAGTATAAGGCCGTCCTCGGCCGACCCAATCCCGGCGACGACTTCTCGTAACTGCTTTGCAGACTTCTTTGCACCGATGATTCGACAAAGAGTGAGGCCAATGCAGATTAAAGCACAGCATATGGCTCCAATGATGAATGCCACACGATAAGCTTGATCAGTTCCGGCGTTTTTCTTGAATTGCTGTATCACCTCCAGATTACGTTCATTCAAACGATGAAGGTAAGGGAGGCTGAGGACATCTTGGGTGGCAGTGATGTTCAGCAAGGGAGAATTGGCAATACCCGGGACTCTATTGCGTACGTTGTTGTGATTGTAAAAAAGAGTCCCGTTAATTGCGACTCGGTCTCCGAACGTGATGAGATGCGTGCCTTGTACCTGGATCTCAGTGCCGTTGTCCACCTGAATCCTTGCGGACCCGTCGTTGAGGATGATGATTCCGTCATCTACATGGGTGATTATTTCCAGGTTGCTCGGCTGGATCTCGCAGTGTGCCGTGCCACCTGCATGGAGTTCTTTGGCACATGAACTTTCCAAAGCCAGACGACAAAATGTGGCTCCAGGTGAAGCGGCGCAACTCTGCAGTGTGTGGGTTTCTCCATCGCATTCGGCTATGACGTTGTCAAGCAATCGCACTATGAAGTTCTTGTGGACGACAGGATAAATCGTGATCTTTCTGCAAGCTCTTTTAATCTTGGGGAATTTAATTATAAATTAGATTTAGGCAGGCTCTAACGCCTACGATAAAATACTTAGTATGTAACTAAAAATAAACATAAGATCTCCTATGGGAGTGTTGGTGGGTTCCTCTAGCCAAATTGATTTCAAATCTGAGTGGTCCAAAATGTTTGGGCTAACAATGTTAGCCTTTGCAAGAGTAATAGCAAGCATTAAATTTTGCAACTCCATCATTAGCATTCTGTTTCTAGACAGTAGTGTTTCAAATAAATGGCTAGTGTCAGCTTGTGAGTTTTTGGCTATCTTGAGAATTCTGTTGACAGTGATTGTTAACTGGTTAAGCTGGTCCTGAACTCTAGTGTTTATTTCCATTCGTCTATTATTGTCTTTTTTAGCAATTTTTTTGTTTTTCTTTTTAAGGCCCACCACCAAGAAAGTTTTATAAAAACTATGCCAAGTGGCTAAAAGTAAGTTGAACAACTATATCTAACTTATACGAATTTGCCTAGTGGCTTAAAAATGGTGTCAAATAATCTCTAAAAAAAACAAGGGAGTCACCTTAGGTTGTCCTTGTGGACCACCCTCCCTCTAATGAGGACCTCGGTCCCCAGGTCTGCTTCCACGGCCTTCTCATCACATAAAGGTGTGAGTTTGTTTCCGAGTCTTCGGTTGGACTTGACCAATACTTTGTCACCAACGTCGAAGATCCTATTTTGCCGATTTGCGTTCTCCCTAGCTCTGAGCATCGTCTGAGCGTTTCTGATTTTTTCTTGTGGCTCATCTGGGTGCGCCTGAACCACATCAACTGATCTCTGGTCGATGACCGAATGGATCGACTTATTGTACTCAGTTGTAGCCAGTAAAATGACTTCTACGGTGTCATTTATGCCTTGAGCCGAAGCATCGGTCGTTAGATCGAATGGCTTCTTAAAATCGGGGTACCTGAGCATCACATTCTCAGATGACAAAATGTCGTGAGCCGAAGCATCGGTCGTTAGATCGGATGGCTTCTTAAAATCGGGGTACCTGAGCATTATATTCTCAGATGGCAAAAGGTCGTGAGCCGAAGCATCGGTCGTTAGATCGAATGCTTACTGACTGTTCCATTTTCACCCTTCAAAATATTGGAGATGGGTCTTGCTCTTGCGGCGAAGTCCCTAATGATAACTTGCGAGGCCTAGAAATGATCTGACCTCGAACAGTGTTTTAGGTTCTGGATACTCCTGTATTGCCTTAACCTTTTCAGGATCCGTCGTGGCGCCAGTTATGAAACCAAGAAAGTTCACGCTTTTCTTAAAAAATCGTGACTTTTCGACGGAGACCCTCATGTTTGCTTCGTGTAAGCTTTTTAGGACCCAATCCACGTGTTTAATGTGGGAGTCCTCATCTTCTGGAAAGATGATTACGTCATCGACATAAACATAGCAAAATTTGCCAATCTGCTCTCGCAGTATGTCGTCAATGGTTATTTGGAAGATGCTTGCTGCATTCTTCAATCCAAAGGGGAGCCTTTTGAACTCGTATTTCCCCCGTTTACAGAGAAAGAGGTTTTTTCACGGTCGCGTTCTGCGAGTATGATCTGGTGATAACCAGACTTGAGGTCTAATGTTGAGAAGAATTTGGCTCTCCCCAAATTCCCCAATATCATTGATATATTTGGCATAGGGTATTTGTCAGGCACGGTTCTTTCGTTAAGTTTACGAAAGTCCATTACCAACCTCATTTTCTTATTGCCCGCTTCATCAGTGCCCTTCTTGTCTACTACCCATATTGGGTTATTGTAGGGAGAGACTGACTTTTGAATTATATCATTTTTTAGCAGATCTTTGATTTCTTTATTAACGAAATCAGCTGCTCCCATTGGATATGGGTAAAGCTTGGCATAGATCGGTTGCTCATCTGTGGTCCTAATGGTAGCCACGACTGATATGTTATACGGCAACGCCTCGTCTGGGTCTGCAAAGGCCTTTTGTCTGGTCTTTAGCATTTTCAAAAAGGAACTTCTAGCTAATGGGGATGCCTCTGCACAGTCTACATTTGTGAAATTTACATTTTTGCATGTCTGGGAGGTGATTTGTTCGACCTCCGTGCCCCATTTAAGCTGTCCTGAAGCTAGACAAAGCGAAGCAGCTGCCTGCTTTAGCAGGTCAAGGCCTACAATCCCATCAAAAGTTGACAAGTCCGGCAGAATAAAAAAGGTTGCCTTTAACCCAAACATTGTAACAAAGCATTTGTGTGTAATTTGTGTCTCGCCGTGAATGGAATGAATTTTGAAGGAGGACTCTACAGAGTGTACGCCTTTTAACCCTTCGTGTTGCCGAATGAAATTCTTGGCCGCGCCCGTGTCTATGAGGAATCACATGTGAGTCCCTGCTATTCTTCGTCTGATGACGGGTAGCAGGGATTTACTCCTAAAAAATTGAGGGCATCAGAGTCATAACTAGCATCGTCATTGATTTGTGCCGCTGCGCTATAGGCGGCATCAGCGTACGCCTCTGCTCCCTGTCCCGCGTCTTGCGTGACGTGATTCAATCTTTGCTGATTTCTCTGACCGCCTGTGCGGTCGGATGTGGGGTGCTTCCTATTCGCGTAAACAGGGGCCTGAGTGGGCTGCAAAACCCTTGAAAAGGAAGGATCGACCTCCATGGGCACCGGTGCGCCATTATTATTGTGCTGCCTACTGCTTCGTTGGTCAGTCTGCACTGGGGCCTTGCTTTGCTTGCTAAAGTGTGGATTCTTTGTACCGCTAGCTTGTGTTTCGGCTTGTTGCGAATGCCTCTCCTGTTGGTGACCCTGCGCTTTGGCATGCGGCTTGCGCTCTTTGTCCTCTAGACTTCTTGCGAAATTAGCCGCGAATGTGTACCTTTCATGATTTGACTCAACTTCTTGCGCGAGAGCTAGCGCTGAAGGCAAGTCTCTGGGCTTTGCTGCAAAGAGCACATCTGTAAGACTGCGCTTGAGACCCGATATGAATACACGCAACGCATCGTCGCGGAATTTTTCACATAGGCCCTTTGCTAAAGCCGGCTCATATGACATGTTAACTTTGTTAGTGAGAAGAGTGAGTTTCTTCTCTACCTCATCGTAATATTGAAGCAGGGACAGGCCACCTTGCCTCAAGGTACCTAATTCCTGTTCAATGACGTGAATTGGTCTCTTGTCGCTGTATGTGAAATCTAGGCGATTTATTATCGCATCAAAATTCAATACAGTACCAAATGAGGCCAGCACCGCGTCTGCGGGGCCCCTGATCTTGCTTCTTATAATGATAACAGCCTGGTAATGACGAGAACTGCCATTATGTGGTCTGAAGATCTCGTAAGCGGCTAATGCTGCCTGCCTCCAAGATACATAAGCTTCCTGTGCTCCTGCAAACTCAGGTAAACATTTGACGGCATCTAGCGGCTCGTCACAGCGAATGTCGTTTCTAATTCCTATAGCAGCATATGCTACTACTTGTGGGGCGGCAACGTTTGCTGCTGCTATTTGTTGAGCCAACTCATTAATTCTTTGAGTCAATGCTCGCTCCCTCTGCTCGTTTATAGCGGCCTGTTCAGCTAAAGCATTGCTGACAGCCGACCTTATTATTTCCCTAAGCTGATCTGGATCCATTTTACCTAATGGTGGGGGAACTGTAGGGAGAAGTTTTGTAGCCGGGACTCTGATGCGAATGTCACAGTCGGAATCTGAGTCGCTAGACTGCTTGCGAGGTTTTCTATATTGGCTGAACTGTGACATGCGCAGGCCAGTGGCCGCGAAAAGTAAAACGGGCCGTCAAAAGATGGATCGAATTATGTCGTAGCTCTGAACCACGAGAACTGTATGTATTGTTATAGCACAATTTTAGACACATGGAAAGTAACACAAAGTAATTTAATTAACGATCTGGATGATAAATTGTTTCAACTAAAATTCTCAACGCAGTCACTCTCACGTGTTTCAGAAACCTGGTTCTGATTATTGTTATTAAGTATGATCTGTTGCAATATAAAATACTCACAAGTACTAACTAATTTTTGTAAAAATTAAACTTTTGTATTTGAAGAAAAATTTTGGCTAGAGTATCCACTTACATGATTCAACTAACACAAGAAAAAATTTCTTTATAAAGTTGGTCACTCGCAGTTCTCGCGCTGCTGTCTTAATTGCTTGGTTGTTGCAGCTCCTGTGCTGCTGTTTTATGCTGCTGCTGTTATTGGTCACTCGCAGTTCCCGCGCTGCTGTCTTAATTGCTTGGTTGTTGCAGCTCCTGTGCTGCTGTTTTATGCTGCTGCTGTTATTGGTTGTGGAGTCTGACCACTAGTTGGGCGCCAATTAATTAATTTATTAATTATTTTATTAAATTATATTTATTTATTTATTAATTTTCTCCAGTCCTGTTGAGGGTGAAGTTTATGTTGTCCTTGTGGACATTAATTAATTATATTTATTTTCTCCGGTCCGGTTGCGGGCGAAGTTTAGGTTGTTATTGCTGGCCTCGGGCTCAGACAACGAAACCAAATTAATATAGTTAAATTAATGTTGAGAGGTGAACTGAGCCTCTTAAAAAGAAACAAATTATTTTAACGGCCAAGTGCCGGAGTGGATGTTTATTTAAGCGACTTATCGGAAGTGCGCTGTAAGTCCCAACTGATTTCTTAAAACATAGAATATTTTACTTAACCTAAGCCAAAACTCGCATTACGCCACAATGTCATGGTATCAAGCCGACCCAGCGAAATGTTTGGCGATAGCGGAAACTCTTGCAGCAAAACAAAAGTGTCCGGTTACTGTCGCTGACCCTTGCAGCTATAGCGCGCTGAAAATGTTTGGCGATAGCGGAAACTCTTGCAGCAAAACAAAAGTGTCCGGTTACTGTCGCTGACCCTTGCAGCTATAGCGCGCTGATACAACTTATGTTATATCGCAATTGCGAGGGCTGTTTCTTAACTTATGAAGCTATAAACTTATGAAACTTACAAATGTCTCTTACAAGTAAAATATCCTATATTAGGTGTTATTTGTTAACTTACACAATGAAATGGAAATATTTGCTCAGGAATTAGATGTCCCCATTTTCCAACCATCCTGCACTCAGCGATAAACACACATTGGTATGCGCGTACATATACTTACATATGCAAGTGTGGGTCGATGGGTACAAGTAAATGTGAAAATCTTAAACACTGCGTTAAATAACTGTGGCGCAGGGACTTATTGACAAGTCCTCCATATAGCGAATGCTCGAATTTTTTGTACATTATCGTCGCAAAT
>JAYXIM010041229.1:0-10308 GCA_037575425.1 Anastrepha fraterculus | reverse complement strand
TTCTGTAAGAAATTATTGTTTTATAGACAAAACTAAGTCAACCTCTGCAGTAATTAGACTTTTCCATGTTATCCGACCGAGCACCAAACGAAATCGATCCACCCTAATGGACATACTTGCATATATAAGCGAGCATATCGTGTGTCACGCTTTTACTGACGCACGACTACTTTTACGTGCGCTCTGCTGTCGCTAAATAAATAAATTTTTAATCCTATTCAATTTACAAAACGTTTTAGGTTAATTTGTTTACATTTTTGCGTTTGACTTCATTTTCCTTTTTCTGTTTTTCTTTTTGCGTTGATAGTCTGTTGTTTTTCGTTTGTCGAGTTTTTAAAATTTAATTCGTACGTTGATGTGATAGGAAAAATATGTTCGCTTCAATAGTGAGAGCTGGTTTAGTTCGGCTTTTTTTTCATTGGCAATTTTTATTTTTATTTTTTAAATTAATTGTGTGAAAAAATTGCAGTTCATGTGAATTGACAATTTAGGTGGACAAAAAGAGACAGCATTTTTTCATCGTGCTGGAATTATTTTATGTAGTAATTAACGTCTCCACTTTTCATTTCCTTTGCTTGAAAGTGTTTTTAACTTTTCATGGTCCACACAACTTCCAAAAATGCATCTTCTTCTTCTTGAATGGCGCGATAACCGCTTACGCGATTTTGGCCGAATTTAACAAAGCGCGCCAGTCGTTTCTCTCTCGTGCCAAGTCCTTCTCCGCCTGATTTTTCCAACGCAGATTTTTCCTCTTCCTCCGCTACCGCCAGCTGGTGCCGCATCGAATACTTTCAGCGTCGGAGTTTTTACATCCATTCGGACGTCATGGCCCAGCCAACGAAGCAGCTGGGTCTTTATTCGCTGCGCAATGTCTATGTCGCCGCAAAGCTCATACAGCTTATTGTTCCATCGCCTACAATACTCGCCGTCACCAACGTTGTAATGTTGATATTGGGTAAATAAAATATCATTTGAAATTTTGAAATTCCGAAATTGCCGAATATGTTACTTATTCTTCGCTCAGTTGTCCTCTTTTAGTTAAAAGAGATTGGATCTTCCTCTTCCTCGTCGTCTACCAGTGGGCTTCCTCTCGAGAGACTGCCGTGCCGGAGCGCTTTCGTTCATCCTCGAGACAGCCACCGCGGCCATTGTATTTTAAACCGCTTCACTATATCCACATCTCGGAATAGTTCATACAGCTCGCTTTTCCATCGGATACGGAACTCATACTTACGAACGCTAAGGGGACCAAAGTTTTTTCGGAGAATTTTTCTCTCCAACGCACTGGAACTTTCTCACCAGTTGTTATCGTCCAAGCTTCTGTGCCGTATACAAGGACAGGGATGAACGATATGAACCTATTCCAAACACCATAACTTTTTTGTATGAAATTAGTTTTTATTGATTTCAAAGACAAAATTGTTCAAGAATGATTACAATTTTAACATATATTCACTTTAGCTCGATATGACCACCTTTGCCTTGACTATAGCCTTCAAACGGTCAAAAAAGGAGTTGCGTGCTGCACGAATGTAACCTTGAGTAGTAGATCGTGAATAGTCCATCTGATTTGCGTCTAGCGAATTCGAAAGCCATTGTGTAGACGAAATGAAGTGTGGAACATGATTTTTTAATCATTCTTGCTTCACACGAGCTTTATGAGACGGTGCCGAGTCCTGTTGGAAAATCCATGGTCTACGACCAAAATGTTTGCGTGTCCACGGCTCTAAAGCAGCTTCTAAAACATTTTCCCGATAATAAGTCGCATGCGGTTTGACACCAGGCTCGATAAAAACGATTGGAGAGCGTCCATCCGCGGTCACTGCGGCCCAAACCATTACTTGCGATGGGAAATTGCTTCGAGTGGCCATACGTAGGCTCAAATTCTCGTATGAGCATTCGGTCAAGTAAACACGATCGTTTTGAGTGTTTATGAACTGCTCAGTTGGGAAATTTTTTTCATCAGAAAACACAATGTTAGGAAATTCGCCACGTTCGTTCAAGCGCAACAACTCCTTTGCTCTTTCGCACCGAACTTTTTTTGCTGGGGTGAAAGATCGTGTGCTTTTTGGAACTTGTAAGCCTTCACCTTGAGCTCATTTTTCAATATGCGTCGTCTTGCGATATTTTTAGTTCTATGGCCATTTTTCTTCCACTTCGATGTGGATTTCGTTCAAGTCAATCCTTCACTTTCCGAACCATTTCTGGCGTTGTTGCGGTTTTTTTGGTCCACCTCTATAGCGTTTTGCAATGCTACCAGTATCATTGTAATGCTTCATAATGCGATACACAAACATTTTATTCACTTTGAGAAAAAAAATTCAACAAAACTGAGACGCTAATGCTTTTGATGGCTTATAAACAATATATTGAACTGTCATTAGAACAATTTTGACGTTGATGTCATAAGCTGTTTTACAGATACAAGCAGTGTTAAGTTGGCAACACTTCATATCGTTCACCCTGTATATATATATATCTGTAGTTTTTTAAGCTCATATTAGATCTAAGCGGTCTGTAATGACCTTTATAATGACCTAGACTTGAAATACACAAAATGAAATGTAAGTGAAACGAGAAAATGAATATCTCACATTGCAGCCAACCTGTCATAATCCAATTTTTATTGAAATCTGGCAATGAAACTTTTAATGAAACTTTGGCAGCGCAGTTGGATGCGTCGAGCATTTACGGGCGATGAGACCGGGTTACTTGAGTGCAGGCTCCAGCACAGCCAAAAATGCGCTAAAATAAAAACTGTTTTTAGAAGGGATAACAAAAGAAATAAATATAAAAAAATTTAATTATTTTTTATTGGTACTTAAACTTTATAAAAAAATTTTCTTAATTTTTCTTTACAAAAATTTGAATATAAAAAGTCCAATGACTCAAAGTACAATGAAAAAACAATTGCTCCATGGTCTGCATCATTTCTCCTTGATATGTTGATGGATCTGTAAAAAGTAAAAAAAATCTTGTAAACTAAAGTTGTAGTTATGGTCTGTCGAGGCGGATTTTTTAATTTCGAAAAATTTTGCAATTTACAACATTTAAAAAGGATGCGCTGTACGTCTTAAATGTCACACTTTAATTATGTTTCGAGAAAAATTAGCTTAAACTTTCAAGTGCATTTCGCTCGAGGTCGCGCGCACTTAAAGCAAGAACTTTAATCCATTTTTTAATTTATTTTGTTAAGTTACGTCTAATCTCGCATTCCAGCTTCCTATTGTAGGCCTTTCTAATCAGTAAGCAACAAATACTTTAGATTAACAAAAAAACCGATAGGTTGAAAGGCTCCAAAAGTAACGGCCAGCTGCCTCAAACGAAGGACAGCTACCTGTGCGCATCAGACTCTCGTCGGGCAGTTACATTTTCGAGCATAACTTTGTATCTATGGGGAGTTTTTACAATGGACTTGCAAAGAAATACGCCTAAAACTATAGGAAATAATAATCTGTAAAAAATCGTTTTTTTTTTTAATTCTGGACTTATGTAACCACTTAAAGTAATTTGGGAAAATTCATAAAATATTAGTAACACTTTTCACTCTTGACTCGCTGCGGTTATAAGGGCCCCTACCCGTGCATTACACATTTACTTTATTCTCAACGAAATTTTTTCACATAAATATTTCATGTGTTCTTTAAAAAAAACTTAGATATTGTACTCTTCTATTAATTACCCAAATTATAACAGCTTCCAAGCTCAAACTTTTGCTAAGTTTCTACACCAATTGTCATCATGTCGATAATTCTCTACCCAACTTGCTTAAATCTAAACCCTACGGGTTTTATTTTTGTTGTTTTTTATGTGTTTTTCTACCATTTTTCATTACTGTTTTCGTTCTATCTGACCTACACCTAGGCAATTTTTCTTTAACCTGCAACTCATTGTTTGTCATCCTCATCGCCTGCTTTTCATTTACATACACAACTACACATACTTTGAATATCATGAATGTATGCCCTTAATGCTGCTCTGACATTTATGAGCGCTACACAAAAACACAATCAAGCA
This sequence comes from Anastrepha fraterculus, assembly GCA_037575425.1. Taxonomy (NCBI): domain Eukaryota; kingdom Metazoa; phylum Arthropoda; class Insecta; order Diptera; family Tephritidae; genus Anastrepha; species Anastrepha fraterculus. Next base: position 6,291 of record JAYXIM010041229.1, on the reverse strand, counting down.
AGTAGTCACAAAAACAAAACAGTATTTACCATACTAAGTGCATACAAAGAGCAAAAATAAGCACATTTTGCACGAAGGCCTACAGCTGGGTGCTCAAGTGTGTAAAGCTGGCCTGTAAGTAGGCAACTTAAAATGCATACTCGGTTTATGCACACACACACACATTTGGAAATGTTACCCTGTAGGAAAAAGTTGTGCCAGTGAACAAAAATTCTGGCTCAGAGCGAAACACTTCGTTGGACTAAATTAAGATGGCGGTAAAGAGAGGCAATGCCATAATATCAACTAAGTTTCATTTCGAAATTATTGTTCCTGGTTGACTACATATATTAAATAAAGTTGTGGAGGCTGTAGTTAGTGAAACCCTAAGGAAAATTGTATTCACACGCCCACAGTGTGGTGCTACGTTTCATAAATAGAGCTGGATATCTTCAGCTTCTGCAATAATCAATAACTACCCAGCCTCCTGGTGGGGGTAGCTAAAGATCATTGCTGGGTCAGTTATGTTGACTGCCGTTCTACACAGCGGCTCACGTGGATAGATCAGCTGTTCTTATGCAAGCTACTTAAGAGAGCCTTTCCAAATTTTCCTTTCCATGAAGTCAAATTACGTCGCAAGGCGGCGACAGGCGTCCTAACAACAGGCCTTCAATCTGATATTCTCTTAAAGTTATTTTGAGTCCATATTTTTTTATGCGATGGAAGGAGCCAGGGAGGACGAGTTTTCAGTCCCCGAATTTTCGTAGCTGGATGCTGGAAACCATAGTTTCCACACTCTCTTAAACCTTGCGTTATCCTTCATGTCGATTGCGCAAACTTTTTTTGCGGGTGTGATAGATGTTGATGAAGGGGGCCGAAAAGGACGAGCTTCCAGTCTCGGAAAAGCCCAGTTGTTGTTTTGTTTTTTTTGATGTGACGGAATTCGATTAAGGTGGCCGGCAAAGCTTCCTTGAAACTTAATTTATCTCTCGTGCCGATGAGGCCGGAATGACCGAGATTCTGTTGTCTTCGTGCACTGAAACTCGTGTATGAGCTTCATTTAGAAGTAAATTTTGGACAATTTATTGGGATGGTCTTCTAGCTTGTGTTGGAATTTTTTTGCTAAACTCATAAGTCCATATGAGTTTCGTGATTTCTATAAAGATGGCAGAAGTAAGTACTATATTTTACCATGCCCAGCGAGCCTGGTATCCTATTATAGCTTGAAATGATCAGAGTGCTTTGCCTATCTCTACGGCGATCTCATTTCCTGCTATGTTAAGCCGTTTAGGGTCTCGAATTATATCCACTGTGAGCTCAAGTGATTGTTTTCTAACGACAACTAACTTCACCCCACATTCACGCCCATTCGACACAATTAAACGAGACTCAATACGGCTGGCGTTGAGTAGAAAGGGAGTTATCACTAAGATAATACGCCTCATGGAGCCCTTTACGAGAACTCCGAACTGGCAGTGCTCCACAACGTTGCCCTAGACGACGTTATGAGCCAATTCACCCTGCATAAAAGAGGAATGGTATGGAGATTTGCTAGACATCTTAAGGGCCTGGGCTTCGCCGATGATATCTGCCTCTTCTCTCACAAATTCACTGGCATGCAAGCCGGACAGACTAGTCACCCTGGGACTGGTGGTTAATATCCCCAAGACGAAGGCAATGAAAGTCAACCACAATAAAGCAAGACATATAAGTACAACGGTTGACGTGTGTCCGGTGCTTCACGGCAGACGGCGAAGCAAATGAAGATGTTAACTGCAAGCTGAAAAAAGGGGGACGTTCGGGCGAATGCATACAGTATGAGCGAGTTCGCAAATATCTGGGCGCTCCAACGCTCAGTAACGACGCGCTGGAGAGATCAACGAATCAGGAACCCATCCTATGGCAAATCAAACGCTGAATGTGGTGATAATAGGTTACACAATTAGAAAACCACCAGATAACTTCACGAGAATGGTACTGAACTGGAATCCGCAAGGGAGCAAAGCACTATGGGCTGGCATCAAGGAAAAGCGGCCATAAATCGAAATCAAAACATTTTTTCGTGAAACTTGGTATATAAATGTTTTTGGAGTCGCTGATGTCGAATCTGAAATCAGATTTTAGAAATTCAATATGGCGGATCCAATATGGCGACCGAAAATTTAAAAAATCCATATTTTTATACAAATATTTGCATACATGGGTTTTCGAGGTCGCTGATTTCGAATCTGGACTCAGGATTTAAAAATTCAATATGGCGGATCCAATATGGCGACCGAAATTTTAAAAAATCAATTTTTTTATACAAATATTTGCATACAGGGGTTTTCGAGGTCGCTGATTTCGAATCTGGACTCAGAATTTAAAAATTCAATATGGCAGATCCAATATGGCGGCCGAAATTAAAAAAAATCAATTTTTTATACAAATATTTGCATAAAGGGGTTTTCGAGGTCGCTGATTTCGAATCTGGACTCAGAATTTGAAAAATCTTTATACCAAGCGCCTAAGTTGAAAATTCCAGCACTTTCATAAGCCTGTTATTAGCCTGCAAAGTTTGGTGAACATTTGCAGTTTCCAGAGCCTACCACGAGGAGGTTACAGGTTTAGAAGACTCCACTTTTATTTTTTTTTATTTTTTTTAATTTTTTTTTATTTTTTTTTATTTTTTCTTTATTTTTTAAATTTTTTTTTACGGTTTTTTGGTTTTTTTTTATTAAAACGATTTTTTTTTAAGATTTTTTTATTTTATATTTTTCTTAATTTGAAAATTAAAGATATTTTAGGAAAATAAAATTGATTTCAAGTGAAAATATTTTTTTTTGCTTTTTTAAGATTTTTTTTTTTAATTTTTTTATATTTTTATATTTTTTTTATGATTTACTTTTTTTTTATCTCTTTTGAGGAGTGGCCGTTACTCTTCACTTTGCGGAACCTCTGGTAATGCGAGTAATGCAATTACTGCAGATGGAAGAGGCAATTTTTTTCGTTTTTGTAGTCGTGAACTCAAGCTATGAGACGCTATTAGTGGATCTGAGGAATCCATAGAACGCAAGAACATATCTTGCATTGTAGCTTCTCGACTACATTTCCGACTGTGCCGCTCACGGTAACACTTATTATTTTTATTGCGGGCTTCAGAAGCTTCTTCTGCAAACATTCCTACAGGTAAAATACTATTTTCTATAATCGCAGAGCCGTGAATTAATATTTTATGAACCGTCGCAGGCATAAAATACCAATTGTAGTTCGCAACATAAATTCTTGCAGTCTGATGGCACAGTATATTGAATTTATTAGGATCTATCGGCAGATGGCAGGATAAAGCCATTAATATTATTGAAAAGTTGGTTACTAATTCTGTATTCAACTCTAAACAATTTGCAAAGACTTCTGAATTTTGAAAAGCCCGACGAGCTGAATTGCCATCATTACTGTTTCCGCAACCTCTATCCTTGGGCATGTCCACTTTCAATCCCAATTTCTTCCACAAAATATCTTGTATTTCTGCTTTTCTGCGCGAATATTCTTTTTTATCAACTTCGTTTGAGACTCTCCACTTTCTTATATTTTTCCTGTATGAAATATTTAAACAGCATTCCAAAATTTTAATCCAAGCGTGCAATGGACTTATGCCATGCTGCAGGGAGCCAGTAATTGGTAAGAAAACATCTGTCGCAATATTGGAAAGATCATTGAATTGTTTTGGTGTCGCGTGGCAAATTGGACATGACTGTGATGATGTTGTGTCAGTAAGTGCATTTAAAACTTTACCATCTATTAGAGTCATATGCAAAGAAAAATGTAAACGTATACGAAAATGTTGTACCTCAATTTCCAAGCACTCGAGCTTATTAATTTGTTCGTCCATTATTTGCTTTTGTGATTTAATAATTTCAGTAGTTTCTTTTATCCATTTAAGTGAAATTGGGCGACAAAATTTTTCAGATTGAGAAATAGCGTTGTTCCACAAAATGGTCCCATTTGACGTTACTAATCTTAAAGGAATGCATGTACAAGCAAGTAAATTTGTATCAACTTTTTCTACACTTGATTCAGAATAAGGTTGTTTGAATGATGGAAATCCACTGGTTCCATCAAACCCCCAAGAAAAAATAAAAACAGCTTCAATGTCGCAAAAATTAGACTTCTGTGCATATAAAAGTACTACTTCTTGCTGCAACTCGGCAATTCTTCTGGCAGTATGATTTAAAAGCGCTTGAAGATCGCACTTAGCTTCATTCTCATTTATTTGAATGAATTCTTTTAGAGGTCTACATTGCTCTTTAGCTTCCTTTAATCGATCGTAAGGAGGCCAAACATCAGCTCCGCTTAATTTTGTTGCTAACCTTATATTTGTATAAACTGATTTTGAAAGCCCATTATCGATCAAAAAAGCCAGAGCTTCTTCAGGAGATTTCACAATAAGTGAAAGCGTGGCTTTACTGGATTGCTTTATTTTCACGCAATACTCTGGGTTTTCTATGATTTTCTTCAAAACCGAACTTAATTCGCACTCCTGAGACTTTATTGCAGCTTGTCGTGCCGCCAATAATATTTTTAGAGGATCGTTTTCACATTGCTGGCTTATTTTTGCAATTGCCCGCCGCTTCGATCGATCTGACATTTTTTCAAATTCAACACATGGGCGACCACGTTTCAAGGAAGAAGAATCGGAACTAGACTTTATTCTTAATTCTGGAATGAGAAACTGTGAATTAATCCATTCGACATTTTTCTCTGTAAATGATTTATTATTTTTTTTGGTTTTTTTGTATTTAACCTTTCTTTTAGAAATAAGAGACGCAACCATCTTAACTAAACGCTTAAGATCCTCAGAATGTACCTTATTTTCTTCAATTAGTAATTTATTTAAAATATATTTTACACCGCTTCCTTTTTCAGCATCATTGGCATCTAAAATTTCCTTCTTCGTGAATGTCGCCATTATAATGAAACAGCTTTGATTAAATTGCATTTAACAATGAGCCGACCAACTAAGTTTCGAATTTTCTGAAATTTATTTTTGATTTAATGCCTACTATGTTGTTAGAAGCAAAATTCTAGACATTTAAAAAAACCTTCCCCCAATCAGAATTACGTTCTCCCAACGATTTTTTTAATTTATCATGGCTACTTTGTTACTTTTGTAATGTAAACAAACAAAACATTTCTATTGGCTGTGTAACGATTTTTTAAAAATATTTTTAATATATCAAAAATGACTCAAATCTGTCAATTCAGTAAAACGTTATGGGCATTTGAACATAGACACAGTACAAAAGCTGTTCAGAGCGCACATACGTTTTTACCGTTATCTCTGAAAATACTAAAAAGCGCACATTTGCGCATTAATAGGTAATAATAGATACTTCAAAGAATATTTTCATATTGAAATTTTGTTAATATCATGGAGTGCCAAAAGTTGCCAGCATTCGACGGCTAAAACTTTTTGGTAAAAAACAACATTTTAAGAATAAAATTAATTTTTTTTCGTCAAGTTCCTTTATTTCAAAGCTTTTTCAGTATAATCTGTGTTGGAATATTCTAACTGAATACAAAAACGTAAAATTTACCAAAAATATTTTGAGCGATATTCGAATTTCGCACTGTTTTTAACTATATGACCAAGTGCAAAAAAAGCCGAAGTATGAATGGTTATCGCCCTTTAATGGCAAAACTACTAAACGAAATTCTCTGAAATTTTGCTCATAGCTGCTCTAAAGTGTATAGATATCAAAAATATACTCCATTGGTCCCAGTTCCAAAACCGACTTTTGGCCACCTTTCTTGATGCCAGCCCATAGTGCAAAGTTCGCCGTCGGCCAAAGATTACTTGGAGAAGATCGATGTTATGGGAGCTAACATATGCCGATATCACATGGGACGGCACGAACATAACAGTGCAGAACCGTGTAGAGTAGAAGAGTCTTGTTGGGGTCCTATGCTTCCGAGCGGAGTGGACAAGGAGTATAGTAGAAGGTGTAGATATGGGGCAATAGGGTAATAGGGTAACAGGTCAAAGTAGTATCAAAAACAACTGAACTTTTTACAGTGCTAATGAATGTGCTAATGGCGGCCGCCGTAGCCGAAAGGGTTGGGGCGTGACTACCATTCGGAATTCACAGAGAAAACGTTGGTTCGAATCTCGATGAAACACCAAAATTAAGAAAAACATTTTTCTAATAGCGGTCGCCCCTCGGCAGGCAATGGCAAACCTCCGAGTGTATTCCTGCCATGAAAAAAAGCTTCTCATAAAAATATTTGCCGTTCGGAGTCGGCTTGAAACTGTAGGTCCCTCCATTTGTGGAA
>JAYXIM010041217.1:0-38505 GCA_037575425.1 Anastrepha fraterculus | reverse complement strand
GAACATAAATAAGGTTGAGGTGTATCAACCAAATATTAACTGTAAGGTCATTGTAACAAGTCATGTAAATATTATTTCTCGAGATAAAAAAATAAAATAAAAACAAATCTACACACCCCGCAGCAAAACGACAGCAGGCACCTCAGCATTTTGACCAGATTTGACTAGTTTCCTATTTTTGTTTGGATGTTCGTTATTTTTATACCCTATGATCAAAAAGTACCGCGAAGGGGGTATTGACTGTTTTCATCGATTGCCAAGGCGTAGTGCACCACAAGTACCTTCCACCGGGCCAGACAGTCAATAAAGAATATTATTTATCCGTTTTGAAGCATTTGAGAGATGATGTACGTCGCAAGCAACCGGAAATGTGGGCAAACAATTCTTGGATTTTGCATGATGATAACGCGCCATTGCACCGAGCCCAAATTGTGCTGGATTATTTGACCAAACACCAAATAAATACCATCGTGCAAGTACCGTATTTACCTGATATGGCCCCATGCGCCTTCTTTTTTGTTTCCCAAGTTGAAGTTACCACTTCGTGGAAGGAAATTTCGGTCAACAGAAGAGTGCATGGAGGATTGGGTTAAACGTTGGCACATGTGTTACTTCAGACGGGTCATATTTTGAAGTAGATAAAATAAATTTGCCTGAAATTTAACTCTGTTTTGTTTTATTTAAACATTCCCGTTACTTTCTGATCATAGGGTAGAGCAAGGCTACGAATTTTGAGTTCCGCTGTCATGAGAATGAGTAAAATTCGTTCTCTCAAACTGGAGGATATTCTCGGATTTGCCAAAGAATCTGGAAAATTCTTACAGGACTAGTTATCTCTGTCTCTGTTACTTTATCCTATCTTTTTTTCTCTCTGCCACTTCTTCTTTCCTTCTTGACTATCAACCCTTTTACTTTCTAGAGCTTCGAATATAATGAGCTTTTTAGCCCATGTGTTTTAGAAGCTTCCTGGCTCACCCTTTTTCAAATTTCAATTTCATGACTAACTGTCTATCAAAAACCATATAATTCCACATATACAAGAAATTTTTTTTTTGTATGGAAAAAATACATAAAACCAGCAACAAAAAATATATAAAACATCAAAAACAGAATTTTTTAACAACTTAAAGCTTGCACTTTATTGCACTAAAATTAATTCAGCTACAAAACTGAAGCACCGAAATTTGTGGTTGTTCAGGAAATTCGTATTTAAGGCCATGGAATTTTGATGAAAATTTTGTGAATTTTTTTTTTTAATTTGCGTGTAAAGCTTGAAACTTGGATTTATATGGAATTTGTTAAGCAGTTAGCTATAGTATTACAAAAAAATAAAACAATAATGAACATTCACAAAAATATATAAAACTAGTCAAACTGTTGATGTGACTTATCGCGAGCTGTACATTTTGACCCTTAACGGAAATATTTTTCTCTAATTGTAAAAAGTATTTTTCAAAGCGCATTTATTGAAGGTGAGAGCACTAGACCAACAACAATGTTTTTTACGTTTGATGTCACGGCAAGGGATTGGGGAAGTAGAAAACACACCACTGATTCGCCTTGTTTTATTCTGTGCTGACAGTTGAGCACTTGCTTTGCAATTGTCCAGCCTTAGCTTAAATCAGAGCAGGTTGTCTAGGTAAATCCTTTTTCGATTCTCTCACAGAGCTGTCTGGCGTGTGGTTGGAATCAGTTCTACCTTTCATAAGAGCCACAAAATGGTTCCACGAAGGAAAGTAAGTGGGGTTCCCGTGCAGCAGAGTGGTATCACAACGGACCTGTAAGGACTAAGTGAGTTGGTCGTGCAGACCGACTACCACCATAACCTAACCTAACCCAAGGGGCCCTAAGTGAAACATTGCATTACGAATGCGTTCGCTCCCACGACAGTCGATTCTACGTATCCTCCGATCGATCGGGATTCATATCCGGCCAAGGACTGTCACTTCAGCAGCATTTATGCAGCTACAAAACAACAACTACAACATTACGAATGCGTTCTTCTTCTTCTGGCCCTTGAAAGGTTGATTGACCTACACATAAAAGCGGAATTCCTCGGGGGCGTTTGTCGCATACCCAACATCCTTACTGCAAGGGCAGATCCGGGGAATCCGCGCTGCACACAATTATTAAAGACATTGAGGAATCTCTACATCAGAAAGAACTCGCAGTTGGGGCCTTCCTCGACATCGAGGGGGCTTTTAACAACGTTCTCCCGGAGGCAATCATTAAATCTCTGGGTAGGCTGGGGGTTGGAACCGCCCTTCCCAGGTTTATTTACAGAATGCTTAGCAACAGAACGGTCGTGGCAGAGAGGGGAGGCGTCTCTCTCCACCGGCAGGTGAGCAGGGGCCCGCCGCAACCACCATTTCTCTGGATCATTGTTATTAATGACTTGCTGGAGGAGGTGGTGAGGAGGGGCTGTAGGGTGATTGCCTACGTGGACGATGTGGTATTAATTGTTAGAGGAAAGTTTAAAGATACCCTGTACGATTTAATGCAGGGGTATCTGAACGTAGTTGTTCGATGGGCAGCGAACTGCGGCTTATCGGTGAATCCTCTTAAGACGGAGCTCGTTCTTTTCACGAGGAAATATAAAATACCCAGAGCTCAACTCCCTTCGATGAGGGGCGCTCTGTTGGTGCTTTCTGACAAGGTAAAGTACCTAGGTCTAATCCTTGACAGTAAGCTAACGTGGAAGCCCAACATTGAGGAGAGAGTAAGGAAGGCAACAATCGCCTTGTATGGATGCAAGGGCGCAATTGGCAAAAGATGCGGACTCTCGCCTAGAGTTATATTTTGGCTCTATAATACCATAATAAAGCCAATCTTGTTATATGGAGTCGTTGTCTGGTGGAATTCACTAGAGAGGACGACATCAGTTAAAAAGCTAGAGAGAGTTCAAAGGTCTGCACTCATTGGAATCAGTGGGACGCTTCGAACTACTCTCACTCTAGCGCTTAATGTAATGTTAAATGTGATACCAATAGACATCGCAGGCAGAATTGCTGCCGCACGTACCGCAATTAGACTGAGGGGCTTGGGCTATAAGCTCAACCTCACATATGGGCACTCAAGCATCCTCAGAGACTTTGAGTTCATCCCCTCGTCGACGGATCAGTGCGTGCCTTCGCTTAGTCAAAGCGTAACTCTCTCCACCCATATTCCATCAAGGGAGGAGTGGACCGGGGGCAGCACCTGTTCACGGATGGCTCGAAGTTGGACGGTAGGGTTGAAGGAGGAGTTTTCTGCAAAGAGCTCCCCATCAAACTCAAATTCAGGCTAAGAAGCAGCTGACTGGCTACTTACTAGCGTAATAACTGTTAAGAACGTAAATATTTACTCCGAAAGCCAAGCGGCAATTAGGGCCCTAGGCTCTATTATGGTGCATTCGAAACTGGTCAGGGAATGCCTGGTCTCTCTCTCGATTGCATCAGAATTCTTCGATATAAAGATAGTTTGGGTACCTGGTCACAGTGACATTGCTGGAAGCTGCGAAGCCGACGAGCTGGCCAGACAAGGGGTCTGTGAGGTAGTGTGCCCGCGAAAGGAGAGGACCCTTGACCGCCTGCGCTCTACTCCTGGAAGGATGGGCTTTGCACCAACTCAGCGAGCGCTGGGGAAGTACACGAACGTGTAGGGTCGCGATGTCCCTCTGGCCACGTTTCGATAGGAGGCGTTCGAGGGATATTCTGAGGATGACGAAATCTCATCTCTCAAACTTCGTGGGCATCCTGCCCGGCATGAGACTCGGAATCCTTTTTGCGTCAGCTGTATGGAGGATGAGGTGGAATCATCTCAGCTGCCCAGCTCTCGCAGGACTAAGATTCAAGCATCTTGGTTCTCACTTCTTTTCTGTGCCTACTGATATAACAAAAATCTGATGAACTTCATCTGTAGCATAAAGAGGTTAACACAACCGCAGACCAGTCACCGTTCATATCCCACAAACACTCAACCCTCCCCACCCCTTTCCCTTTCGTCCTATCGTCCTTTTCCTTCACCTCTTTTTTCCCTCTTGCAATGGTATCGCAAAAACGGCTTAACCAAACTTTTTCGTCCAAGTGGGACCACTCTCTGGGCAACCATCACTACCTAACCCAAGCTCACCTTCTGGCTGTGCTTTGCTCATTGCGTCATCATTTCTTGAGTCACTGTATTTATGCAAATTTATATGTTCATAGATTCCACCAATCAGTTGTTTCCATGCAATGCAGTTGTATGTACGTGCATGTGTGCATATGCGCATATGTGCATGTGTTTGCTCACCTATACCAATACATGTGTAAACAGGACTTTTGTTCGCAGGTGAAGTCAAATAAAAAGTTATTACTCAAAGTGGTGAGAAAAGTTTTTGCATTTGTCAAGCATGCAAACTTCGGGCAACGTAGAAGACAAAGCTTCCTTGGAACTTAGAAAAATGAATTGTTGCACACAAATACATTCAAATATTCCTCAGTTTTCGTGAAATAAAATATATCCGCAAATTGTGTGGGGTGAGCAAGGAAGTGCCGTAAAACGAAAGTTGCGAGTTTATTTAACGGTTTTATTTGTATTTTCTTAAAGACGACTTATTTGCATCACACTTTAAGATGTGAAAATATTCAGCATTCAATATTACTCGAAATACTTAATAATCGTTTGTATTTTTATTGACTTTTAAAACTTGTTCTTTCACACACACACATGCACACTTATACTCGATAACTTTGCAAGTGTTGAAAATTTATTTGCATCAATACCATTAATTTCTGCGCCACAAACGGGTCGTGGCACAAACTCGCCAAGTGCCAAACACGAGTGAGTACCGAAATAACGAGCGAATAAACAATGAAATAAGAAACCAACTACACCAACTGCACCTAAATAAAATCAGTATTGAAGTAAATGAACAAAAAGTCAAACCGAAACAATGCGACGCTCGCAATTGTTAGCAGCAGCTAACGGCAGCTGAATGCTGCGAATGGCGCGAGACCCTCACCCATTGTGGGCGGCCTGCTGCGCAGCGTCGAGCGTTGAGCGTCGCCACGCGACATCTGTGTGACAATGTCGCGTCTGAGCGCTTTTATCCCCGGCCAGGGGGTTAACACCAATGTGTCGGAGCCTGAGCTGATGTGCGAAATGTGTGTGTGTGTGTGCGCGTGTGTGTGTATGTATGGGTGTTGCAGCTTTGTGTATGGATTACGTGGTATTATCGACGATTTCCGGTGTAATGGCAAATCACATTTGCATTGTTTTTTAGTGGCACAAATTGTAATGAAGCCAGCACGGACAGACAGACCGGCATGCAGGCACACAGACACGCATATACATACGTATGCATGCGAGAGCAATGTAGGCAATGATGTTGTAGCGGTTGTTGGTAGCGCGTGTGTTGGTGTGTGCCTCGATGTGCGAGTGAGGGAGTGAGTGAGTAAATGGTTGAGGGAGTGTACGTGCGGCCGGCGAGCTGCAGCGGTGAGTAATAATTTTTATGCATCGCATTAAAATGTGGTAAAAGAAAAGTTTTTGTGTATTTTTCTGGGCTAGGCATGTATGTGTGCGTGCGTGTGTGTTGGATGTGTTTTCAGCCATTTTGTTTGCTGACGCCCGGAGAGCGGGGGGTGGGGCGCCGCAGGAGTGTGCGTGTACCCAAATTGTAACCCAAATTTGCATACATTATTTGTTGAAACTTTCGTGTGCTGTGAAGCGCCTCAATGCTCGGAGCAGCAGCGTGTACTGGTGGCCTGGGCCTACCCTTTGTGCGCGCATTTCATTGTTGTAGGCCACTATATTTTCTTCTTGCATTAAAATATATTTTGTTCGAGGAAAAAATCTTTTCGCCACTTCAGATTTGTATTTGCCTGCATGCCCCCATGCCCTCACCATCTCGTGCCACCATACGAGCACAAGCACCATATGTTTGCATGCGTGAGTGTGTGCCTGCGCGCATATTCTTTACAAGTTTCACTCAAAGTGGAAAACTTTTATATTCTCTTCAATTCACTTTTGCTGCCTTTTGTCTTGTCGATGAGGTCGCTTTCTCCTTTTCTAATACATATTTTTTGTCAAAACTTTGCTAAGCGTATTATCTTGTAATTTAACTGCTTTGGACTGTTCGCTTTCATGTTGTTGGATTTAATTTAAAATTGCGCATTTATTTGCTAGCTGCTTCATTTCAACTGCTTTCGGGCTTCCCTTCTGCCTCGCCTTTTGCCGTTTGTGCGGCACTCCATCTTTCTGGCCACTTAGTCCTTAACGCTTATTGCATTTTGCGCTTTGTGCTCCGTCCATTGTTTGCCTGATGACTTATTTTTCTTATCATTCTTGATCTTGTTTACTTTTGCTTAAAATGTCCACTCCTTATTCCAATTCACACATGTCAGATGCCAAAATGTTTTTGCCATTTCGTTTTGCTAATGGACTTTAAAGTGTGTTGTTTGAACAAACATTCGCATGTGCTTTCTCGTGCAATCGAATGCCTGTGTGTGTGTGTGAATGTGCCTGTAATTGAGTTCAATCGCAACCGCATTGGTGTGTGCAGGCAAGCGACACACACACAACACACACTCGCATAAGCTACTCGCTAAAAGTGCCAGTTTACGCCCTCCATTTATACAATTTCACAAATCCCCATTTTATTCCTTTTTAACCAGTTCCCTTTCTCTTCCTTGGACTTTTGCTCTTCGCATAGAATAACAATGGAATCGAATGCATGCAACTTTTCCGTCGCCATTCTTTTAACTTAAAATTTTGTCAGTACCAATACAGTCTATGCAATTTGTAATCATATTTTAAGTGATTAATAGTAAAAGTGAATGGAAGCCAATAGAAGAACAAAAATCATGAAAGAGCCATGCAGCGCTTCAAGGCAGGACAAAGTCGCATTGGACTCAGAGATCTCCTACCTAGACCTCGGCAACCTTGTTTCTCAGAAAAGTGCAGTGGGTATGCTTTTTTCTATTATTATCGATAGGGATCGGGGTTCCATGACCTAGGAACATAGAGGTAAATGAAATTGCAGTCGAACTTGCCGGGATCGACGGCATTGGACTCAGATCAGTGATTTCCTACCCAGGCATCGGCATCCCCTTGACTGTTGTTAAAGGGGAATTGCATAACTTGTTTCTTAGAAAAGCGTAGGACAGATAGAGCTCCATTTCTTCTTCATGAAAGAGCCATGCAGCGCTTCAAGTCAGGATAAAGTCCCGCACCCTGCACCTCTTCATCAATCCTGCCACCAATAAGTGTACCCACGTTGCTTTTTTCTGTTATTCCCGATATCAATCTTGGTTTCATGACATAGGAACATAGAGTGAAATGTTCGAACTTGCCAGATCAGAGATCTCCTATCCAGGCATCGGCATTCCCTTGACTGTTGTTAAAGGGGAATGGCACAACTTGCTCCTCAGAGAAGCGCAAGACAGATAGAGCTCCATTTATTTTTCATTACCGATATCAATCTTGGTTTCATGACATAGGAACATAGAGTGAAATGAAGTTGCGGTCGAACTTGCCAGGATCAACGGCATTGGACTCAGATCAGAGATTTCCTACCCAGACGTCGGCATCCCCTTGACTGTTGTTAAAGGGCAATTGCATAACTTGTTTCTCAGAGAAGCGCAGGACAAATGGAGCTCCATTTCTGCGTGCGCTATAACGAAAGCCCTTTAGCCGCAATACAATAGACGCAGGCCACAGATAGTTCTGGGGACTCTTCGCCATTCAATTTCCCGACTCGTAGCTGTGACTACCGGTCATTGGACGATCGGCACACACGCAGAAAAGCTAGGTTTACCATTTAACCCCAATTGCAGAAGCTGTGTGGACCTTTCAGAGAATGAGACTGTTGAGCCCTTTCTCTGTAAATGTCCGGGTTTGGCAGCTAGATGATTAAGGTTGCTTGGTGCTCCTTTCATCGACAGCCTGAGGCAGTACGTCAACCTAAATCCCATCAATCTTTTCCAATGCGCCAAAACCTCTGGTTGTCTGTATATATCTGCCTATTGGAGGTATCATAATGGTATCAAAACCGGTAATTCAACGGAAATCGAAGCATGTGAGAAGGAGTTTGTAGACTCGCTCAGTACTTAGGGCTGCACACTCTCTGTTGTTAAGGCCTATGATGTCAATATCATAATATTTATTTCAATACTCGGAGCTCTTCGTGCCACTTAAAACTGATTTCATTAGAAGCGATCTCACTGAGGTCGGCATAAGACTCAAAGAAACATGGCACTAATTCGGGAAGTCAATATTTGAAACTCGAATTGCTAGTCCTAAAACTTCCATTAGTAATGAGACCTACATTAAAAAGCAAAGCAGAAGCTCGACCTCAAGTCTGTCTAACAAAATCGTAACCGCCATAACTTGAACACTAGTTGACCAATTCGCTTCAAACAAACGGCATTGCATGGGCTTATATTTATAATACACAATATATTCAATAACATATATAGTCACCACCATTAGCTATAAAGGCTGAACATTTTTGGGTCACACTTTGTGTTTATTTCTGCGTACGCTGAGAAAGTAATCGGCTCCAAATCAGCCGAATTTGCCTTAATAACTGTTTGAGCGTATATATTTTTCACCTTCGACTTTTTGCCTAATACTTGCGCAAACATTTTCAATAGGATTGGCACTGGCGATTGTGAAAGCCTACCCAACATTTCAATCCCATTTTGCTGTTTCCCCTCTACACACCTTCGGCTTCGCTGCTGATGGCAATGATGATTTTTCGTAAATTTTAACCGGTAAGCACAAATCAGTTGCCAAATCCTTTTCCGGCGAAGCAGCCCAAATATGAACTTTAACTGGATGCTTAAAAGTTCGTTGAATTTGTCGATTATCAGCAGAACACCAGAACCGACGTATGCAAAAGGAAGATTTACCCATGAATATTAGGTTTGTCCAGTTCCGTTCGGAATTTACCTTATCCTATACGAGTAATTTTTTCAAAGTGTGATAATGAGGGCAGTGATTTTTTCAATGTGCTCCGGAATTTGAGGTCTTCTGCACGCAAACATCCTCGAATCATATCTTTGGATACATTAAAACACCTTTTCAATACAACTGCTTCGGCTACACCCAACGATAAGTTCGGCTTTGTCACAAACAAATCAAAGAACTTCTGATCTTGCTTTGGAGAGGTATAGTTTTAGGACCCCGTCCAATGAAGTCGTGCACGTTTTTAGCTTTGGCATACTCTTGCACCCATTTATTTATGAACGTCTTCGACTTTTTCAAATATTTAGCTGGAGATGCACGTAACATTTTGGACCTATAATGCACAAGGGAACACTGCACGTGACATTTTTAGACCTATAATGCACAAGGGGAACACTGCTTCGAATCGTTTTTCATGCGAAGAACTCATTTTCTAAAAATCAATATTTTTTTTTTTCTTGTTCACTCCCCTCGGGAGCATAGAGCTTCGACAAGACTCTTTCATCGTACACGATTCTGTGCTGTTGTTTTTGCACCGTCCCATGAGATGTTGGCATTTGTTAGTTCGCGCAACATCGACCTTCTCCAAGTGTTTTTTGGTCGACCGCGTCCTCTGCTCGCTCGCGGGTTCCAGTCCAGTGCCATTCTCGTCTTGCTATCTGGTGGTTTCCTCAATGTGTGACCTATCCATCGCCACTTTCTGCATTTGATTTGCCTAAGGATGGGTTCCTAGTTCGTTAATCTCCACAGTGTGTCGTTACTGATGGTGTTGGTTGGTTGGTTTTTGTGGTGATTCTTCCGGAATCCAACTAGTGTTTTCGCACCATTTTGTTTACCAGTTAGTTACGGCATGACTGTATCCAGTCTGCGCGGTTTAAGAACCTTATTAGGTTGTTGACGTCTAAGCCAGACAGTTGTTCGAAATTCTCGAACAGCGGTCGGCCCAGGGTTAACATTCTGTCCCTCCATAGAGCAGGGCATTGACAGAGAAAATGGAAGATTGTCTCCTTTTCCTCCGGTTGTTTACAACTGTGACAGTGTGTGTTGTGAGGGATGTCCATTTTGGTTGTTTGTTCTCCGACACACCAAAAGCCAGTTATGTTTGCCGTTAGTCTCCAGGCGTCCCGTCGTGTCATGTTTAACAATATTGATGATTGTTTGAGGTTGTAGGTAGGCCATAACGTTCTGCTGATTTTGCATTTCGTCTGTCTCTCCATCTACGATCCGCGATTCGAAGGTATTTTAGGGAAATTGCACTCTTGACTGCACCTAATGGTGTGAATACCGATTCTGCAAGAGCGTTATTCATGGCAGAACCCCTTCTTTTCGGTTCATCTGCTTTTACGTTACCTTCAATGTTCCGATGTCCCGGGGCCCAGATAAAGGTAACTTTATGGTTTACATTCAAAGTGGTGGGGCTATTCCCACTTTGTTCCACCACCAAATAGTTTGTAATAGCTGAATCCAGTGCCTGGATTGCAGCTTGGCTATCCGAAAGAATAGCTATATTGCTCTTAAAAGAGCGATTAGTAGCCTACAAGCTTCCCCAATTGCCCGTACTTCCGCCTGGAAGACACTGCAGGTATTGGGGAGACGCACAGATTTTTCAATTTTAAGTCTATGAGAGTATATACCAGCTCAGATCAGGGGTAGTCAAGTCCTGTAAATCCAGGCTGAACTATGTCGGTAGACATAATAGCCTGATGCTAACATGGGTCCCGGGACACGTGGGTATCGCGGGTAACGAGACCTCTGACTTTTTAGCTAAGATGGGCTCTGAGGCCAACTTCTTTGCCCCAGAGCCCGTTTTGCCACTCCCTTCTGCGGCCATCACAGCCACGGTTAGCAAATGGGTAGCTACCACCCACAAGCGAGCTTGGCAGGCTGAGAGAGGTTGCAGATGGACTAAACTGATGTTACCTGTCATGTCCGATCGACTGTCGCAAACGCTTCTGTCATTAAGCAAAGGGGAGTGCAGACGGCTGGTTGGACTGATGGCGGGCCACTTTCTGTGGGCAAAGCACATGAAAAAAAAAACAATACCAGCTCCAACACCACAATCCATTTTAGAACCATTAGTATAGACTGTAGTGTCGAAGTTGTTTAGTGAGAATCCCTTATTCCATTACTCCTTAGTTGGAAAGAGAGTGACAAAATTCCTGTTGGATGTTACCGTCGGGACGATGTAGTCAGCCCTCACCGAGGTTAACTGAGTTTGTCGAAATAATAGACAGGCATGACCATAAGTTTTTTCTCTCCAGCGACCCGCTTCATTTAACCTAAATGCACTCATGGTTGCCGTCTTCTTTATATGTAGGTCTATTTGAATAACGTGTGTCAGTGCATTGAGAGCCTCTCTAGGACATGATCTGATTGCACCGACCGTTATTGCACAGGCTGATCTTTGTATTCTGCCGAGTAATTTGGTATTGTAATCTCTCCCTAGAGCTTTCCACCAAACTACCGAACCGTACGATAAAATGGGTCGTATAACCGCCTTATACAGCCATAATGTATGCTTAGGTTGAGGACCCCATCTTCTTCCAAGCATACGTTTACAGGCATATAAAGCGATTTCTGCCTTCCTTACCCGTTTTTCAACATTTAATTTCCAGCTTAGTTTGGAGTCCAGAATTACTCCTAAGTATTTTGCACTGGGTGAAAGTGAGAGGGTTTGTCCGTTAATATTTGGTATGGTAGAGATTGGCACCTTATTTCTGGTGGTGAAAAGCATAAGTTCTGTTTTAAGTGGGTTTAAACCTAGGCTACAGCCTGTGGCCCAAGAGTTAAGCTCGCCTAACGCCCTTTGGATGATCCCACTGATCGTATAAGGACACAGTCCTGACGCCATTAACACCACATCATCAGCGTACGCCACCGCTTTTACCCCACCTCTATTAAGTTTTATTAAGATTTTTCTAATCACACATAACCAAAGAAGTGTAGATAATACTCCCCCTGTGGAGTACCCCTATGAACTCTCTTAGTTATGTTGATATTACCCATGTTAGCTTTGATGATCCTGGTTTCTAGCATAGAGATGATCCAATTACTGATACAATTTTCCACCCCTAAGTCCATTAACGCCCTTTGGATAGCATCAGTGCTAACGTTATTAAATTCGCCTTCTATGTGTGTCTAAAAAAGCTGCCATGGTATACTGTTTGTTTACTAGAGACCCCTCTATTGTGCGGATTACCTCGTGAAGCGCTGTCTGCGTCGATTTGCCTTTGAGGTAAGCATGTTTTGCAGTTGATATACTAGAACTTTCCAGCGAACTTCTAATGTGCATATCTAAAAGCCGTTCAAAAGTTTTTATAAGGACGGACGACAGACTGATTGGTCTAAAGTCCTTCGCTGTTTCATGGCCTCTTCTACCTGCCTTTGGTATGAAGACGACTCTAACAAGTTTCCAGCTGTTTGGAATATAAACTAGGTTTAGACACGCTTTGAAAATTTCCATCAGCCATGGTAGAATACTATCAAGAGTTTCCTGTAACATCTTAGGAAAGATCCCATCGGGCCTGGAGATTTGAAAGGTGAGAATGATTTTATTGCCCATGCAACCTTCGCTTTCGTAACTATTACATCGACAAGATGCTCCGCCGGATTTTCCCAAGATCACTGTCATGGGCGCTACACCTGATGGTGTTCGGCCAGAATATTCTGCAGACAAAAAAATACAATATACCCATGCTAAATTTCTCACAAAACCAACAAATTGTACAACGTGTTCAAATTTCTTTTGTAACGAAACTCTAAGTTTGATTTTTACCGGTCACGCATTTGTTAGACAGACTGTAAATCTGCCAAAATATTAGGCGCTGCACTCTTCTTAATGCTAAGCACTCGCCAACAATTTGAGACTCATATTGAAAACTCTGTGTGATATGACGCTTTGGGACCAAAACAAATTATTAATCCACAAACACTTTCTCCCCCGTCCGTTGGTAGAAGGATACACACGTCTCAAAAAGAAAAATCAACTTCGAATCAACTCGCCCAGCCCAACCGTCGGAAAACTGTGCTTACACACTATTAAGAGCGTGTACGTTAATTTATTTTGTCATTGCAATCGATGTGGCGCAAGTTGGAAATCCATTAAACCATCACATGCCACCGCAATAAGACTTCTTGACAATGTGCTGAGCGGTGCACTCACGGTGCCACACGCATTGTCATGTGCAGCTGCTCCAGCTGTCAGTGCGGCAGCGACATTGGCACTTTTTTTCATTTCATCGCTCAATTGCAACAATTGGGAATTGTATGCATGCACTCATACACACACAACATATAACAGTACTCGTACATATTGCAAAACATGCCACAAAACAACAACTTCAACTTTGATTACTTTTTATTTTTACATTGGATTGACTTCGCTTTCCGCTTTCTGCGCTTTGTCGACTTTTTCATGCTCAGCATAATTCCCAAATAGAGCATTTCATGGCTGTACGTGGCAGCAAGCCTTTGTGGCAAGATATACAATTAACCCAATTCGAAGATTATACCACCAGCAGAGAACAGAGAAGAGCACGCGTAATGGACAATGAATGCACAAAATGGTGAGCGAGCAATACTAACAAGTTAAGTAATGCACCGTTCAGCGCCAGGGGATATGCAACACACGGTGCGAGCTCGAGTCGAAAACAGGGAACAAGAGCAACATTAGCAGCAATAATAACAGAAATTACAAGTACTTGCAGCAGCATTCAGGAAAGCTGCCACTACTAATGATGGGTCTCTTGGAAGCCAACGTAGAGGAGAAGCAGGAATGCAGTAGAGTGGAGTGGAGAGGCAGGGTGGAAGCTAGACGTGAAAAAAAACGTACAAATAGAAGAAAAGATTATAATTTTCTTGGGATTTGCGAACTGAAGTGCAATGCGTTAGCAACAAAAACCTTATAATCGTATGGCAAGTAACTACCAGCGAGTGCGTTGCAAGTTGCAAGCTAATAATTGCTGCAACGTTACAATTGTGCAGCCTTGTGCACTCTTGCTGGCTGGTCCCGTACTTTCCTGGTTTTCCGCCACTACAAATTACTCTGCCATCGTTTGGGGAGTGAAAAATAAATTGGGTCATTGCATCGGTTGCCTGTTGCAACGTAAGCAATAAAATTTAATTTGTTAGATGCATCCGCGCTCATTCGCTTGCTGAGTGAGCTGGCACGATTGTTTTATTCAAATCCTGAACTAACTTTACGATTTCAATAGTTTTATTTCTACCAGATACGCACACGTTTTTTACAAACTACTATACATGTATGTATGTATGTATGTATATGTATATGTGCACACATGCACACATACTAAGGCAGCTACAGGCAAACACACAATTGTGTAATTGTACAATAACTGTTAAGTAAGCAAGTTTTAGTTGGGCTTTGGCAAATAGTTGCTGAGTGGAATTTGCATCGATATTCCGCTGATATTAGGCAAATATTTTTGCATTTTTAATTGAATCCAAAAAGAGGTTAACAGTTAAATTTGGTTACTTTTTTTACTGGTTTGGTTTTTGATAGGATTAAGCCTGGGTGAAAAATGAAAAATTTACTAAATCAATTGAATTAAACGTAACGTAGAAAAAATCTTTATAAATAATAGCGAGGCTCATATCACAAACTCGAACTGTACTTCTTTTTTCATTTCCGCGACGCATTCACAAATGGTAGTGCAACCTTATGATTCAGTAAAAATCACATAAAATAAATCGATCCCTCCAGTTTTTTGTGTAGGTGCGTTACGAGTATATTCGTGACCAAATCCCGCATTGGCTGGTTTACGTTTCTCTTCGGAAACTCCATCATTTCAGACAGTTCTTTGACCTTATTGCCGTTGGCTCGATATATTTCTTCGGCCGTCATCACCTTCGTGAACCCAAAGTATTGCAGGCACAGTGATGCCGGTCTGGTTCTCTCCGTGCCTGGCGGCGAATATGCCAACCTTGAGCTCCATTGGAACGGGTTTTTGAGTAATTCGCCGCTGCCGTTATTGCCATCTGCAATAGTTGTTGAAAAAATTACTTTGTGCACCTGTGGTACTATTTTTGTTGCAACTTCTATCTCTTCCGTGGTTTGTTTTTTATTTTGATTTGTCTTCATTTCTGGTTTGTGGGCCCCAACTCATAAGTCGTTATCCATATCCTGGTGCGTAGTCACTTGTAAATGATTCCATGGTTATCTTTGCAAGCAGGGAGGCCATGCAAGGGCTGACAAAAACTCCTTATAAGAGCCTTAAGCTCTTTATGAGAGCCTTAACCTCAGAGCCGAATCAGTGTTAACTAGGAATATTACATCTAGACCTACGCCGACACTTAATGGCGATAGGGTATGGAGCGTTCTTAAAGACTTGCCATCATTTTACTAAGGAAACAGAATAATACAGTCGACAGGCAGTATGTCCTAACGTATTCCAGTATTCCATAATTAAGACCTTACTGAGCTCGGTCTTAATGTATGTAGATCGTATTGGTTAAACAGCCGCCCCTAACACGGAGGACAGACGCTGACTAAGAAGCCACCCAATATGAGTCAGTCGCTTCTGGATTTTTGTATTTTCACCATGCCTTTGCATGATGAGGGGTACACTTATTTTATTAAAGGCGGTGTCGTTTCGCCTTTGTCACAGAAACCTCTTCGAATTAGCTAGCTTTTAGACCATTTTTCCCGTTCCTGCCGCTCATTGTCGGGGGTTGCTTATTTGTTAGGACTTATTTGCCACTAACCCGCAACCTGCGGACCCCCACGGTAGCTTAGAGCCCAGCTTAGTCGCCCGATCCCAGGGGAGCGCGGCCCCGTGCCAAAGCCTTTATACATACAAGTCAGCTTGCTCAGCAAAAAGAAGGCTTTGAAATGGCCGTCTGATCAATTGATTGAAACACGGACATTAATTGAGTCATTTGGACAAATGATCCTGTTGAGCTTCTGGAATCTTACTTTTTTTTTGTTTTTTTTCCTTGTTCACTCCTCTCGGGCCTCGACAAGACTTGTCTTGCATTGGTTTCGTTAATCTATTTGATTCCTGACAGGGTAGGTGATTAGCCTGCCGCTATCAGTCCTAGATAGTGGGAACGTCGTTGCTTACGAACAACGCCTTCTTACTGCTTAGAGCGCCATCTGTGTTTCACATTTTTCTGCATAAGGATCGTGCAGATGGTTGAGGACTTCGCTAAATTTCGTGTGTCTACGCTATTACCGCGGTCGCCCGCTTTCTCTTGCCGACGCCACTGCTGCAATGTGTAACTTTGTGTTTTTCTTTGTTTTTTGCTTGTTTTACCAGCCACAATGCAAATAATGCGCTGACTATTGTGCGGGAGTAAGGATGGAAGGATATGTTTTTGGGTTTGAGGAATGAGATTTTTTTTAGGAACAGGGAAAGTAGGTAAATTTGGAAAAGTGCAAGGACTGTGCTTTACATGTGATTCGCACCCACAACCTCTGGGATGGCAGGCTAGTGCACTTACGCTAGACTACCGAGGAGTTGGAATCGAACTTAAATCTGTTTATTTATTGTATATTAAACGTAAAGTTAAATTCAATGTATGCGATTGTGTCTGATTCCTAAATGAGAAAATTTCTTTCTTTTCCCGTTCCTTGTAACTTACAGACTCCTAACCCTAGCATACGATTGCGATGAAATTTTTCTGAGTTGTTGCGAGTAGATATGGAGAGGTGTACGAGTTTCTTTGAGCCCACTAAGGGGTGCTGGGCCCGATTTGGTTTTTAATCGCAATCCGGCTTAAGATAAGTCCGTTAACTCGAAAATAGTGCTAACCTGGAATTTGGTACAGGGTCCGCCACTCGAAGTGCAACCAATTAAAAAGTCCATAAATTTCGTTTGGAAATTTACTTTTATTCAATTCATAGTAAAAAATGTGTGAAAATAATACAAAATTAAGAATCCATTTACTTTTGCTCACTGCCATTCAAGAAATGCGATGGACGGGGCAAGGCAAGAAAACCATAGGACCTTGCGACGTCTACTACAGCTGCCATGTAAAGGAGCGCAAATTCGGTGTCGGATTTGTTGTGGGAGAGAGACTTCGTCGCCAAGTCCTGTCGTTCACTCCGGTGGACGAGCGTCTCGCAATAATCCGCATCAAAGCCCATATTTTTAACATCTCGCTCATTTGCGCCCACGCCCCGACGGGAGAGAAGAATGATGCCACCAAAGATTCATTATATGAGCGCCTGGAACGTTCCTATGAGTGCTGCCCCCGCCACGACATAAAAATCGTGCTTGATGACTTCAACGCCAGGGTGGGCAAGGAAGAAAATTTCGGTCCCTCAGTCGGACAATTCAGCCTGGACAACGAAACATCCGGAAACGGACAGAGGCTGATCGATTTCGCCGGGGCTGGAAGCATGGTCGTCTGCAGCACACGATTCCAGCATAAGAAGATACACCAAGCTATCTGGCTGTCTCCTGATCGAAAAACGCGAAAGTATATCGATCATGTTGTGATAGATGAAAGACACGCTTCTAATGTATAAGATGTACGTACGATCCGAGGACCCAACATCGACTCGGTCATTACCTTGTTGCAGCCAAACTGCGCACACGCCTCTGTGCAGCAAAACACTTACATCTAACTACGCAAAGAATGTTCAACATAAAAAAGCTGCAATCAGAACAGACAGCCAGAAGATTTGCCACTCAACTCTCACTCCTGCTTTCAGGTGGAAAAGGACTTGGTTTCACTTGGTGTGTCCATGGTGTGCGCCGATTAGCACGAGAAAGAAACGACTGATGCCTACCACAAGTCCTTAAGAATGTTTTTAAATTGTTTTCTCTTCAGCGGACAACCCTCGTGGGGTGGAATGGTTGAAGTGCCAGTCTGGCACCCCTCAAGTAGCACTAAAGCACCGTTTTGATATAATGGAGAAGGGATGGGATTTTGGTTGTCGCTCTGCCTCAGGCTGTCGAAAAAGGAGCACCCAGTGACCTTAAGCGTCTAGCTGCCAAGCCCGGACATTTACAGAAAAAGTTCCCAACAGTTTCCTTCTCTGAAAGGCCCCTACTGCTTCTGCAACTGGGGTTATATGGTAAACCTCACTTCTCTGCGTGTGTGTCGGTCGTCCAATGACCGGTAATCACAGCTACGAGTCGGGAAATTGAATGGCGATGAGTCCAAAGGACTTTCTGAGTCCTCCGTTTATTGTACTGGGGCCAAAGGGTTTTCGAAATAGCACATGAAGAAATGGAGCTCCATCTTTTACACAATTGATTTCCCTCTATGTTCCTATGTCCTGCAACCCAAATCAGAGAAATGTTACTTGTACACCCAAGAGATTTGATCTCCACGTTCCCACGACAGTCGGTTCTACGTTACCGGAACGACCCGGATTTATATTCGGCCAAGGACTGTCACTTCAGCAGCATGCCGCATATATGTATGGTGAATGTTTATGCTGCTACAACAACAACAACATCTCCTCCTTACAGGAGTTTACTAGTTTCGTCCTGCACCGTGGCGTTGTCAGAGCCTTGATCGCGGATGGACTATCGGAGAAAATGTTAGTATCTCCCTTGCTCCCGCGTTCCCTAAGCATTCTGCAGGCCTGCAGGTTTGCAAAGACTTCTGCCTGAATAACACCAGCAGTATTCGGCAGTTTAAAGGAGATTCCATCTTGGAGCCGTCAGTGAAGACAGATGTGCAAGCTTCGGTGCATATTTTCCCCTCAATCCAATTCTGCTATTTGGAACCAACCCTCACATAATATATTAAAGTATTTCCATTCTTTTTACACTTTTCTCATAAACGAACACCTCCAATAAGAGGGAAAAGTCTCTTAGGTGTCTGGCAGATAACTTTTGAAAGATTTCATGCCCCGATAGCAAAACCAGAAAAAAATTTGCCTAAAAAATTTAATATTTTTCGCATTTTCCACGATTTAAAACTATATTAAAAATACATTTCATCGTACGAAAAGAAACGATCAAAAGCGTAAAACGAAATATCAACAACTCATGGCAACACGTGTTCGGAGGCACTTAGGAATGGCTTTGTCTCCACCAACGATTTATTCTATTAGCAATTTTTTTATGCACTCCTCTAAACGAAGTATGCGAATAATGCTGTAAAAGCTTGCGGAATGTGAAAATTATTCCCATGAAAAATATCCAAAGCAACAAAAACAAAAATAACCGTTGAGCAGTGTAAACAATGCAGCAAAGTGCGCTGTAGAAGCTGATGGGCTGTTGGGCTGTTGGGCTGAGTTGTACCAACTGATGCCACCAACAGGAAGAACGCCATTCTAACAGCCTTTCGCCGGCAATTATTGAGACATTTGTAGCTAATTTGCATTTGAATAAAACGGAGAATAAAAATGTAAATAAGTAAATAGGTAAAAAGTAAATTAAGAGCATACAAATTATTTTTTACACCACTTTTTATTACATTCACATTCAGCAGGAGTTGGTCTTCAACTGCCTTCACTCTGCTGCAACACTTTTTCATTGCCACCGAGTCACTGAATAAGATATTATTTATACACTCCTGTTCGCACATTAGCAAGCAGAGCGTGAGGTGGTGACAGCGCAGCAGGCTGCAAACACTTGCCACGTTCATTGCCACCTTCTTGCAGTTTGGATGCTAAAACCGTAGCCGATTGGCCGGTTGACCGGAAAATGGTGTCGGCATTCGCATGAAACAAACGCTTTCACCCTTCCACAGATTTTGCCTTTACTGTCAGCTGCAAAGGTCATTACTTAAAAACGTATGCCGCAGAAGTGTCGTAGACGTGGCACAACGTAGGCGGAAATGTAGCAAAGCAAAACGCTAAGCTGGTGGCGAGCAGTCGGCTGGCACTGATAGCAGCGCTAGTGTCCGTGCCATGCAACACTTTATTGAATGAACGATGAATCATTTTCTTGCAAGCATTTTGCGTTCGCGATATACCAACAGGAGTACCAACCAACAGTAACAGCAACAGCATCGATGGCAACGGCAATTGCCTTCGCCTCATCGCTAAGCTGTCGCATTTTTATCGCTTTAGCAGCGCGAAACTTGCTTCCTGCTTTGTTCAACTTATTTCTTTTCCATACTTCATTTGGTTAGTTACTTTGTACTCGTACCGCTGCCATCAGGGCCGGTCCTGCATGTGGCAACTCCCGCTGCGTCTCGTTCTCTGATGGCGAATACTTTTAATAACTTCTCAGCAAAAGTTTTACGGTTTTAACACTGCAGATGAAAAAGTTCAACTTAAATACTGTATGCTATGAGTGTATCAGTGTATGAGTGTTCGCATGGGTGTGTGTGTGTGTGTGCATGGGCATCTGCATTTGGCACTTGAAACTTGCCGCAAAGCACTCATGCACTCACACACACTTACCAGTGTTTGTTCGTTCGTGCAACGGAAGCAGAGAAAAAACACCGGTGGTAAATGGATGCGATTGCACAGCAGGCAATTGCGGGATGGCAGCAGAAAGTAGTCGTGAGAAAGTATTTAAAGTGACATTAAAAATATTAAAAAGTCGATAAATGATTGCACGCCTTGTGGCAGCTTTTAGTAGTCAGATGAGGTGGATGTGCGGAGGGAAAATGGAGCATTGCAACAACAACGCATGATCAATTCTCAATAAAGGAGCGCAGGGAGAAACTCAAAATGAAAGGTGCGTTTTGAAAAGCGCGTATTTTGCACTTTATGTATGTGTGCGTGTGTATGGGTTTAACATTTGCCTGCTTAAGTTTAAGTAAAGAAATCTGAAACATTGCGGAACGCGCGACGAGTAAACAGCAAAGTTCTAAAAACAGGAAACTAAATTTTCCACGCACGCTACGCACAACCCTGCACGAAACTTGAGAAAATTTTGTGGCATTGCTAATAAGTTGTGGCGTTAATACTGCTTTGGCTAGCGCCAAGTGAATGGGAACATTTTATGTACGGGCAGAATTCTTTCTTTACTTCGTTTCGAGGACTGAAGTATTCGAATGGGAATTGTTAATATCCAATCAATTTTTCGAAGTGAAACTTCTTAGGCGTCGAAGAACGAGCGAGAAAGGAGAGTAAAATTGCAAGGTCATGCAACGTTTTGGGCATTTTCGTTCCGCGAGAGAGAAAAAAGATATAACGTAGAGGAAAAGGAGAGAGAGAGCTATACTTTATATAAAGGGTGGATAAGTTTCAAGGGCCGGTGTTGATTTTGAATAAAATACAACTTTTTTAGGAAATTATTGTCATTTCTCTTTGTTATGATAATATACGTATGAAACAAAATATCTAAATGGCCGCCGCGGCCTCGGCGGTACACCTCCATCCGATGATCCAAATTTTCGAAGACGCTGAGGCATAATTGAGGTTCTATGCCATTAATGTGCCGAATTATCTCATCCGTTAGCTCTTGAAGTGTTGCTGACTTATCGACGTACACCTTTTCTTTCAAATAGCCCCAAAGAAAGAAGTCCAACGCTGTCGTCGACGTTTAGGTGTAGTTCACATTCAACATCGGCCCTTGAAATTTAAACACCCTTAGTATCTTAGATACACTTTAGACTATTTTTCCTGAGTTTTTCCTTGTGGTTGCGAATTTCTAGTGAGAAATAACACTGCCTACTTTTTGGAGCTTGGTTGTTGGTGCAAACTTGTAGGAAATATATTTTTGGTGCCTACTGTTTGGAGCGTTTTTTAGTACCAATTTTTTATGGATTTTTTTTTGTGCCTACCTTTTGGCGCTTATTTCCGTTTCCTGGCTAGTGCTTTTGCGTACTATAAAGTCCGATCGTCGGATTTATTGGTATTACCTTGCGGTAATTTTTGCCGTTGCTGCGGTCCTGGAATCGCTGCGCTTGTGCGGGTGATAAATGCTCGGAGTAGTGCGCGTTGTTGCACGGTTTGTGTTCGCCGTTAACCTATACCGGTTGACCCTTCCCCGTTTTTTGTAAATTTTGTCTATTTGTATTCTTTGCAAATGTTGTGAATTTACTAAGATATATATTCTTTCTCTCTCGGGTCTCTCCCTCTTTCTTTGTCTGCCTTGAAAGTTTCACTTCTGTTATGTGTACTACGCTGCTCGCCCTTTTTTCTTTTATTTTCTTCCCGAAAATGTGTATACATATTTGGTTTTTGAGTACCAGAAACTCATTTTTGATGTTGATTTTGTTTAAAACACTCCGCATCAGCTACCTGTTATATTAAACTTCCTTCCGGTAGACCTGCAGGCAAGGTACAATGCGCGCAGTACGGCAATAAGGCTGAACACTTTAAGTAAGTGGTCAAATATAGACTATGGCCAATCCTGGATGGCACGTTGGGGCTTCCCGTACAGTCCCGCCAATACTTGCCATAACAACGTGCCCGACCCTCCTACCCACCCTCGAGGGAAGAACAGGACGAGGTAAGACAAGGCGTATCCAGATGGCTCAAAGCTCGAGGGCAGGATGGGCGGACGTGTATATTCCGAGCATCTGGGGATCTCCTTCAGTTTTCGGCTTCCCGTCTACTGTAGTGTCTTTCAGGCTGAACTGATGGCAATAATGAAAGCCGCGACACTGATACAGTGCGATGCGATATCTGGAGATGATATCTATATTTTCACTGATAGCCAGGCGGCGATAAAATCCCTCACAAAACAGGCGACAACCTCCAAAGTAGCCATTAAATGCCGCACATCTCGTAACGAGATGGCTGAGTCATTTCACCTAATGATAACATGGGTTCCTAGCCATTGTCACATTGAGAGGAACTGCAGAGCCGATGAACTAACGAAAATGGGTACCAAATTGACTGATGAGATCATAGACATTGATATAGGTATACCCTTGCAAAGATGCAGACAACGTATCCGTGAGGAAATTGTAAGAGTAGCGAATGAAAAATGGCGTAATGAAGCCATTTGCAAAATCGCCTGACAGCTGTGGCCGACTCTCAATGTTAAACGCACGGCCTAATCGGTAGGCACACACAGAGAATGGGTGTGCAAACACATGACTTCTGCAGAAGTTGTCTAGACGAGGAAGAGGGAAAGACGATCCCGCACCCTCTGTGTCACTTTCCTACTCTATCCAGACGTAGACTCGCCATTTTGGGTAGACAATCCTTAAATGTATTGGAAGGAGTCGGCTCTGTTGGAATTAAGGATCTTAAAATTTTTTTGAAAAGTACACACTGGTTTTAGCAAAGATAAGCAATTATGGCCAGAATTGGATGGTATTGATCTGAACAACATTTATTTTCCACAAAACGGCGCTACGTGCCACACAAGCAACGAAACCATTGATCTTTTACGGGAAAAGTTTCCGGACCGTGTTATCTCTCGAAGAGGTGATCACAATTGGCCACCGAGATCTTGTGATTTAACACCTTGAGACTTTTTTCTTTGGAGCCACGGGAAAGAGAAGGTTTACGCCAACAACCCAGGGTCGATTTAAGACCTCAACGATGGAATTCGTAAGGCTATCGAGGACATAGGGCATCCACTTTGCAATTCGGTTATGGAAAATTTCATGAAAAGGATATTGTTCTGTAAGTGTGGTCATGGTGGTCATTTGCCTGATGTTATAATATTTTCCACTATTAACGGCATACTTTCCTTTAAATAATGAAATAAACATCCGATCATTTATATTAAAAAATATCATTTTTCTTTGAATATCAACACTTGAATAAGACTTCTTATTAAAAACCCCTTTACTTACACTGCACAGTACTAAAAAACAAGCTTCCGACAACAGATTCTGGTAAAGGGTATCAAAAAATTCATATATCGGCGATTTCAAAATTTACTCTATTTTGATAAGCCGGCATATAAAATTATGTAATTTTTATATTTAAGATATTTGATGTGTTTGGCATTTCTATGCTACAAGCAACTAGCAACATTTTTGTGCAATATTTCAACTCTCTATTCCTTCACAGAATTTTTCTCCAACGACTTTAATCCTTAAGGGGACCCGGTGGTCTAGAAATTTCAAAAAATCGATTTTTTGTTTTTTTGATATTTCGAAAACATAGTATCTTAGGAATACACTGTGAAATTTTGATGCGGAAATTCCCATTATTAAAGCTTCCACGGCCCATTGACTAGGTAAAGAGCGATCCGCGCGCTCCTGTACCTCAAACATTAAGCTCATTAATCTCGAAACTACTTTTTTCGGCCTGGTGTTGTAAAAAAAAACCATTGAAATGAATCGTCTGAAATTGTAATATGTTGTTCACAATCAATGCCTATGGCCCGTACTAGAATCATATTAATATTTCAATTATTCCGTTTTTTTTTTGTTTTTCTTAAAGAACTGAAAAGAACCCGGTATTCAGAGTGTCAATTTCAAAACCGCGCCATTTTATCAAATTAGTTTTTTTTGAAGTGAAACTTCTTTAGCGGCTTTTTGATATTTGAGCGAGAATGGAGAGTGAATTGGAAAAAATGTAACGTTTGGAGATTTCGTTACGCGAGAGAGAAAAAAAGATACAACGCAGAGAGAAGGAGAAAGAGAGCTATACATTTTCTATACCTAAGACATAGGCTTCGTTGTAAGACAGAGTATACAGATATATAACACAGAGAGAAAGAGAAGGAGAGCTATACATCATAATGATACGCGACACAGAAAAAATCAGAAAAAAAAGTTGCTGGTCATGTTGCTGCGCATAATATCAGTAAAACAACGGTACCAATCGGACGACGCACATCAACAATCCCGCTTAACAACAACAAAACGATTAACGCTAAACGATCACATTTACCATTAGTTTGTGCTTGTGCGACGACAATTCACAAGTCTCAGGGAAGCACGTATTCTGAAGTTTTTTACGGAAGTTTAACGAACGGAAATGATTTTAGATTCTATCATGGTCGACGAGCATCAGTCATCTCATTTACAAGATGAATTCCGGAGACCATCGTTAAATAGACTGGAAACTGTGGATAAACAAATAATCGATTTCATGACTCAGAGAAGAGGGCTATCTGTATATACTCTTAATTGTCAGAGCCTACGAGCACATTCCGCAGATTTAACAGACTCTGTCATCCGCAAATCGAGTATAGTACTTTTGTCCGAAACTTGGTTAAACGATAGCGAGGATATTAGTATACCAAACTTCAATTGCGTCATCAAATATAAGCGACTAAATGTTAGAGCTGGCGGTGTGGCACTCTACCACAATCAAGATGATAGCGTAAATATCGTCACACCAAACATGCAAATGACTGCAAGGCAGTCTCAGTCATATTCATCAACAGTCACACCAGTTGGCGATGTTTGCATTGCAGAATGTCAAACGCTGAATGGAAAAACTATTGTCATAGCCGCCATCTATATCTCTCCGAACCAAAATCTTGATGAAATAATATATTTCATTCACCGCCACTACTGGTTTACAGCCACGCAAGTGCAAATGCACTTGGAAGAGGGGAAGACAAAATTCCAATGATTCTCGGGGGAGATTTTAACGTAAATTTCGGATCCAATGATTCTTTGCCGTTGATTAAATTTCTTCGAGAAACATTCGGTTTGCAGATAAACAATAACCCTAAAGAATCAACAACAAAATCCGGAACTACACTAGATGCAATTTTCACACGTTATCTAGAAAATATTGGATTACGTACATTTATTTCATATTTCAGCTATTACAAACCAATTATATCAGTATTACGAATTGAACCACCAACAGATGATAGCATAATGCATATATAGTTAATAAAATCGAATTTTGGTTACACAAATTTTATACTGTTGTATTTCTTTTGAAATTATCCCTGTCTCCTTCTCTTCCTCTCTCGCTCTCTCTCTCTCACACTCATTCACACACAGAAGTTTCACTTCTACCACGTGTACGATGCTGCACATGATTTTTTTTTTTATTCTAGTACGTCTACAGTCATACTGATAAATATTTTTTTTGGTTTTTGTGTTTCAGATAAATAGAAGAGCCAAAATGGACAACACCGTCCAGGTCCAATTTTTTGGGAGTGTCATTTTCAGCGCCATTTTTTAAATTATAATATTAAAATTAAAATTTTTTTTCTCATTTTTGTAGTAAAAGAAGTTAAATAAAAGGCCTAAAAAATTTAAATATCGTTTTTCATTTTTTTAATTCTAAAAAAAAAAATTTTGAAAATACTCTAAATTTTCCAGCTCTAGACCACCGGCACCCCTTAATTGCGCTTGGCAACTATTTCTTAAGCGCTTATTGCTTCATACAAATTTTAAAACGTAAAGCGGTCTCAAATCGAAACTTGTTTCGAGGAGCTTTCGGAAGAGCGCAATGCACGTAAGAACTCCTACTTCAACTTTTTGAGCAATGTGAGTAATGTTTTGAAGCGTTCGTGTAAAAAAGGCGCACTTCCAACGGTGAAAAACTTCAGCTAAAACTCTTTAAAATACGTTAAAATACACTCGTCCAAAGGTCAAGAATCAAATCTAATCAAGTGCGAGTGAAATTCAACGACAAGCTCTCAAATCAATCTTTAGTGCACGATTGTGCCGCCTTTTTGCTTGCAGCCCTTGCTGCTGCACTCATAGAGTAGTCGTTCAAATTGAATTATCTATTTATTTTCTCTTTTATTCATTTATTCATTCATTTAGTTATTGAATGCGGTCCTTGGGAATTTATCGACTGTGAATTCAGAAATAAAAATGCCAATATGTAGTAATGCCGGTTCTCATCTCGCAGCAACTTGACAGTGCAATCGACTGCGAAGAATCGCATCACAGAGCGAAATCACACCAAATCGAATGTCGAAAACATTTGCTGGGCATACAAAATTAAAATTGCAACGCAAGCTCTTCAACCAGAGACACACTACGATAGTGAAATAGTTTTCTGGGCAAGAAGGGGCCCGCAGCGGCAGGATGCATACACAAATTTGTGAAATCGAACAAATAATCACAACGAGCCGAATCGTTACGAGTTCCATTCAAAGCAATCGAAGTTACAATAACAGGCAAACACACAGTCATACATATGTACGTATGAATGTATGTGCGTATACATTCAGGAGAATTTACTTTTACTAAAAGACTTTTTTAACTTTTATAGGAGCTTTCGAATTGAATAGTCGGAATCAAGTGTGGAGAAGTGAAGTCTAGTCACATAATGGCATTCTTGCATGGTTCTTTGCCAAGCATCAAATGAACAATTACCTCTGATGCGTGCCAATGCTTTTCAATATCCGAAATGCACACACACAGATATATAAAAATATATGTATGTATATATAATCGATGCACGCAAGCTTTCTCTTTTGCGCGCTTTGGCCGAACTTCGCCTCTTCCAAGCTGTGGCGTGCGAATTGGTGTTGTTCCAGTGGAAAGTGAAAAGACCTTCAATTTGCGGTCACCGCTGAATGGCAAACGGCTTGTATTAATAGCTTTTTCACTGACAGCTGAGTGATGGCTGCTAATTAGAAACAACTTTCCCCATCATTTAGTGTGTGCTTCGAACGCCGATCATGGCGAATGGTAGCCACGCGCAAAGTCACTCGGTTGCGGCGGCCGCGTACAAAAACAGAAACCCATTTAAATGCGTGTACATGGATGTGTGGGTATCTGCGCATGAATGTGAGTACTAAATGCATTTTGGCAATCATGGGAAAAAGTCCGAATGAGTGGCTGATGTGATTTCGATGTGCTCTCAGTCTGTGGATGTACGAGCCACATAATACACTATTGTCTATAAATGTACGCTGTAGTATGATTTTTTTGGCATTTTACACTATGTGCGTTTCATAAGAAATCAGTGTAGCCTGCTTGGTGATGCCTGATTTACAAATTGGCAATAATACTTTGCAACGTTCACCATGCGACTCATTTCATTTAAATTTTTACGTTTGTACTCGTATGCATAGGCAATATGTAATATAAATGTAGGTTTGCCTGCAAAACAGCGGAACAAGTGAATAAGAACAAATAAGTACTTTTTTGCCATTAGAAATAATTGTAAATTAGCAAACTACGCATTTTCGTTCTACACCTCTTCTAGAAGTACTTCTGAAACCGTCAACTGTGCTTCAGAAACCCTAAAATGTATTTCGAAATAGTCAATTGTAGTTCAGAAACTGTAAAATGTATTTCGGAATATTGAATTGTAGTTCAGAAACCGGAAAATGTATATCGGAATAGTCAATTGTAGTTCAGAAACTGTAAAATGTATTTCGGAATATTGAATTGTAGTTCAGAAACCGGAAAATGTATTTCGGAATAGTCCATTGTAATATAGAAACCGTAAAATGTATATCGGAATATTCAATTGTAGTTCAGAAACCATAAAATGTATTTCAGAATAGTCAATTGTAGTTCAGAAACCGTAAAATGTATTTCAGAATAGTCAATTGTAGTTCAGAAACCAGAAAATGTATTTCGGAATAGTCAGTTGTAGTTCAGTCAAGGTAAAATATACTTCAAAATAGTCAATTACACTTTTACCCTTTACTGCATGAATTAATAAAGGGTTAAAAAAAATATTTCACGGTGAAAATAGCTTTATTTAATTTTCAATAGGTTAGGCCAGGTTAGTCGGTCTGCACGACCAACTAACTTAGACAGATCCGTTGTGATACCACTGTGCTGCACGGAACCCTCTATACCTTCCTTCGTGGAACCATTTTGTGGCTCTTATGGAACGTAGAATTGATCCCAACCCCACGCCAGACAGCTCTGTGAGGGAATTGAAAAAGTCTTAAGCTAGACAACCTGCTCTGATTTTAGCTAGGGCTGGACAATTGCAAAGGAAGTGCTCAACTGTTTCTTCCTCTTCCTCATCTCTACAACTTCTGCATTATTCAAGGGAGAACACTCCTAGTCTCGTGGAATGTTTTCCAAATAGCCAATGACCGGTTAAACAAGCCACGACCTTCGAGTACTTTTATCCCTGAGCAGTTGAAGAGTAGTACCTTTTCTGGATAGCTCATCAGCTTTACAATTTCCGTCAATATTTCTGTGCCCCGGAACCCAAATGAGGTTGACCTTGAATACGACACTTACATCCTTCAGGGCTGGCCGGCATTCCTGTGCAACCTTCGATCATAGTATAGCCGCATTCATTGATTCAATGGCCGCTTGGCTATCCGGGAATATATTTATAGTCGTTTTTGTTACGGCATGCACATTTAGATAGTTGAAAAGTGGAATAATTATTATCCGACGAGAAAGATTAGTATATGGACGCTCCTTAAGAGACGAGCAAGCTTGTTTTCGCCCTCACCGAAGCTGTGATGACCAAGCCAACACACTTCGGATTATAGTAGAACAATCAGTTGTGTGGCGCTCCCCGCTCTACATGCTGTTCGTAGACTTTAAGAAGGCGTTCGACACTATCAAACGAGACGCAATATGGCCGGCACTGAGTAGAAAGGGAGTTCCCGCCAAGATAATCCGCCTCATCAAAGCTCTCTATGAAAACTCCGAACTGGCAGCGCTTCGCAAAGGCGACATCAGCGATTCATTCACTACCAACGCAGGCATAAGACAAGGTCGTCCCTTGTCGCCCCTTCTCTTCGCCACCGTCCTTGATGACGTCATGAGCCAATTGACCTTGCACAAAAACGGCATCGTATGGAGTTTCACAAGACATCTTGAGGATCTGGACTTCGCCGATGATATATGCCTCCTCTCTCGTACTTGGAACGCCTTATTGGCGAACCAACTACGCGAGGTTTGCTCTAGAAAAGTAAAACAAGGACTAATTTTTTCGCTTACTAGGCTGATTTAAAAATATATTCATGGTTGTCATCACAAACACCGCAGTTTTTGTGCACTACGAGTAAATACTACAGTCTCTGGCTAATTTTTCGTATTAGAGTCTCTTTTCGGGCTTAAAAAGTTATTTGGAGAAATGTTGAAGCAACTCAGCAACCAAAGGTGTTGACTAAATCAAGGGAGATGTGGCATTAAGATGAAACCCCAAAAGTGGCTTTAGATTAGAAAGTTTAAGGACTGAAAAACTACAAAGCTAGCGTAGGTTTGAATCTTCATGCATGAAAGAGCAAAATAAAAAAATTTTGAAAATAGTGTTCGCCCTCGGTATGCAATAGCAAACCTCCGAGTGTATTTTTGCCATGAAAAAACCATTTGCTGTTCGGAGTCGGATTAAGTATTTACCTGTATATCAATATATGTATAAGTCTACATATATAGGTATATGTATAATCACATATCAAGATTATTCAACTAAAAACAAGCACCAAGTCTAAGAATAAGCGCCAAGCATTGGAATGTCCGGTTTCTTAAAGAAGAGAAAGCCGTAGGTTGGCTAAACTAAGGCTAACAAAAGCGAAGGCCGGAATAACACTAAAAAGGCTGCAAGGGAGCCTCTTGTATTTTAAATTCATGCACTGCCCGAAGAAAATTTTCTTCTGCAAATGCCTTAAGCTCGCACACGAGCTCTAACTCTGTTACAAATAAAAGTCGAGTTTGGTGCCAGCAGTCTTTAGGGTAACAGAAAAATTCGTTCACACGAAGTCGAAATTATCGCTAACGAACAGAGGCTGTTCAACTTATGTCAGGGCGTACAGATCTTACGAAAACCTAGCAGTGAACAACTCGGTTCAATATCTTACCTGCTGATGCTGACAGAGGTAGGTGAATACAAATCTGATAACAAACCAAATTCATTTAAAGACAGATGAAGTAAAACAAAAATACTTTTTTATGAAACCTCAAGAGAGTATATCCCTTCCAAAAGACTAACGAACTAGAAGAATGCGAGTTAAAGAAAGGCTAACGAACAATTACGAGTTTGCATTTACATACAAATATATGAATATGTGAATGTTGGGTGGATTCCTTGGAAGTGGCTACAAAAATGCCAGAGTCTTTCACAATGCCATATCTGATACTAATAAGAATTAAATAGAAGATAGAAAGGCAAACTTATATTATATTAGTAAAAGTGAGTCAAAAGGTTCGGAATTGAATAGAAAAAGGAAACGGAAGTGTAAGGAGTTTAATTAACTTCTATTTCCCTCAGCTAAACTAACATCTGGAACTTTAGTTGAAAGCGATGTGGGTATTATGTTCCCCAAGCAATTGCAGCTAGAGAGGTGTGTGTGTGAGAGTGCATTCAGCGGATGACAGAACTGATAAAAGCAAATGAAACGATGAAAAGCATTGAGAAATGCAAATGATGGCAATAGTAAAACAGATTAAAAAGTAAGCTTAAGCATAAGAGCCAAGCAGCGAGTCAGGGCCAAAGGATGGCAGGGGCAGACGTGATTCGAACGGTACTTGTGCATTGCAATAAAAAACATGAGACTCAAATATGCGAAAAGCAACTAAATAAAAGCGATGAAGGAAAACTGCAGATGCTTTTACATAAAAGAGAAGTGGGAATAGAAATCTTATCTGGTAAATTGAAATGTAAAAAGCAGGGAGTTAGAAACAAGGTGTGAGGGCTTTTAGTGCTGGCACAGGTGCCTTCTACGCCACAATGCGCACACGACTAAATACAGACATACAGACATACAAGCATAAAAATATGTATGTAAGTCATTTTGTATGCTCTCCAAAAAATCTTAACTGAGTTTTGCTTTGCCTCTAAAAGCAATCAGAACATAAATACACGCATCAGTGGCTGTGACAGTTAACTCAAACCAAGAGAATATATACACACACATGCTCACATACACAGAGCTCTTCTAGTACTATGTTTAGTTTTTTCTCTGCATTTGCAGCGATATGCACCACATATTTGATTTAATGGAAACTAGGTAAAAATGCAAAATTTTCACTGTTGTTATAGCATTTCATATTTTTTCTACACGTTCATACATGTTTATGGCTGCAAATGTGAATGTGTGAAGAGAGCGTCACATACGAAACTATGCACACGCAGTTGTACGGTAATTATTTACATAGTTACAAATGAGAGTTGTGAGAACATTCGAAAATATTAGCTCACCTGAAATCATAGAAAATTTTAACGAATCTCAAGACTACCAAAAAAACAGTAGCAGCAAAATATTGCATATTTCTCCTATTGCATGCACGAGCATGTACAAGTCCGTATGCTTGAATACATTGGCCCATGCGAGGCATGCGGCCACTCTTCAATGCGTCGCAATGGCACTTGGCGCACTTCTGCAATAATCCGAAAAGTGACGTTCATCAATAGCGAGCAGCAGAGGACAGCGAAGGTGGCGGAAGCAAATGCAATTGCACTTTTGTTTTCGTACACTCATTCAGGGCGATTTAGTGTCGTTGGCGCGGCATTCGGCAAATCACGACCACGGCCTTGGCTGTAGCAATGCCATGGGAAACGATTATTGTGCATTTCATCATAGACGGCAGATATTCTTTTTATTTTATTGTTTTTTTCTCATCACTTTTCGGTTTTCGGTGCTCATAGTCTGTTGCGTTTGCATTCTCCGCTGCATTATTCTTAAGTTTCCTATCGCATAGTTCACTTTTTGCCTTTCTATGTATTTGGTATTTTTCGCTGGGCACTTGCGCTTGAAAATATTTATGAAAATTTTACTAATTCTATTTTTACTTTAGTTACGGTTTCAGAGCGGAGGCGTCAACAACATCTATCGAAGGTTTTAACGAAAATCGCGCCCTGCGATTACTGGTGCATTATTAATAATAAAAAGGAAAACAGGAAACAGTAGTTATGGGCAAAAATAAAGGTGGCGGTGGGGGAGGGGGAGGCGGAGGCGGAGGAAGTGGTGGTGGTGGTGGTGGTAGTGGCGGTGGTGGTAGTGGCGGTGGTGGTACCGGCGGAAATGTAAGCAAAATTTGTGTTATGCAAGCGAAGTAATTATTGTGATCGTAAGTAGATCGGCAGTGCAAAAAATATTTGATTGAATAAATTATTTGCTCCCTAACTTCCGCAATGACAGGCTGCACAGTCGAAGCTACATTTCACTCTCGCCACAAATATACTAATTATAGCATTTGTGCAAATTAAAATATTTTTTAAACTACCTATTTTTTAATCTAATCCGGATAGTGGGCTATATAAACACTCAATTGAAACACTGCTTCAGAGTCATACAGTTAGTAACATAAATAAGTATACAGGTGCCTAATTTATGGAATTGTTTGACGCTAACGCCTTCCTTAATATGTACTCAAAATATTTTACACATGGTAATTGTGTACTGGGATAAGCTTTCATATGCGCCTTAATTTAGCTGTAAATTTTAGGTACCGTTGTCCACGCTTTGCTTTGTCTTTGATGCCAGCGAAATTTATGTCACAAAAGTTAGTATACAGCAAACGATTGTTCAGTTAGCATAACATTTATTTTTACGCATTGATTAAAAAAGTTAAAGCTATTAAAAGGAAATAATTAAAGTGAGTATAAACATTTAGGGAAGTACGTTTTGTATTAATTTTTGCGAAATTTTCAGTAATGGCACCAAGAGGAAAAGAGCCTTCTGATGATTTAAAAAAAACTGATTATAAAATATCAGAAGGAACATAAACCATTGCGAGAAATCGAGAAAATAAATGCCCCCAAATTGAAATCTGAAGTTGAAAATGAGCCTGGAAAACAATTTAGCACCCAAACTATTCGCCGGGTTTTGCATAGTGCTGGTTATCATGGGCGCAATGTTAGGAAAAATCGCTTCGTGAGTAGTGTCAATCGGTGGAAACGGATTTCATTCGCAAAAGTTCGTAAAAATATGACCAAACGTTTTGGAACCAAGTCATATTTTTTGATGAGTGTAAATTTAGTATCTGTGGATCTGATGGCCATGAAAACGTTTGGAGAAAAATTAACGCGCAATTGGATCCAAACAATATGACCACTGAACACTGTGAAGCATGGAGGGGGCTCTGTGATGGTTTGGGGATGTATGGCTGCGAACGGGGTTGGAAACTTGGTAAAGTCTAATGGTTATCCTACCAAATACTAGGATTTGATTTTAATTATGTTTTTGATTTTACAAATTAATAATATGATGAACTGTATATTAACTTTTGAGACATGCATTTTTATAAAGTTTAATATAAAAAGCTATAATTTTGTTCCTTTTTAAAATTTTGTCATTATTTGGATCAAATATGGCTTTTGTATTTCATTCATGTAAATAAAACACAATTTTGTTATAACTCAGGTTGTTTGAAGGAATCGATTGGGGGAAAATTGAAAAGGTGTCCGGTGTATACTTACTTCTGTTACTAACTGTAAATACCCTAAAATAAGAAGCAAAAAAATACAAATCATATTTTACGTCTTCCACATTTAAGTCCGAAAACAGCTTAAAATATTTATTCATTTATTTATTTATTAATCAAACATGCAACCACAAAGCAGGCACACAATTAAAACTTGATAAAGGCGAATATCTTTTCCACTTATGGAGGTGCGGGATGGGTCTGATATCTGTATTTCATTTTATGGTTTCTTGCTCTGGAACTCGTGAATTTCATATATTTCCATCTTTTAGACACTGCGAATTTTCTTTGCTTAGAGCTCAGTCAGCCAAGACTTATTCTTTACTTCGTTTTCATAGAAACTTAATGGCTGTTACTCAGCGCGTCATCACAATTTGTCCCTATTTATGTATGTTAAATAACATAACTTAGTAATGTAAAGCCTACTGCTCTCTATGATTTCAAAGTTAAGTGTAGTTTTTTCTACACATTTAGAAATTGGTATAAGTTCGATATACAAGTCCAAAATAAACAAGACTGAGGTAAAATAGAAACGGCAAGAGCTTTGTTCTGATCATTTCGAGATTATCTATCTAAAATATTCCCCTCTGGCCTCGATGCACTGTTTTGCGCGATCTAAAAGCTTTTCGAGAGAGTGTTTCAGATCATTTGCCACGTTTTCCTTTCATGGCCAAATGCAATTTTCCGAATAGGTAGAATTCACAGGGAAGCAGATCAGGCGAATACGGTGAGTGATTGTTGGTTAAAATTCGATTTCTAGTCAAAAAATCAGTCATAAGTGGATCGATGGTGGGGCGTGATCGTGCAAGCCAGCTTCCTCCTTCGCGGTATTCAGGCGAATTCGACGAATGCGATGCAATAAACGCTTCAAAACTCCAAGATAGAAAATTGCATTGACGGTTTGGCTCGTTGGCACGTACTCCTTGTGGACAATTCCCTTGGGATCGTAACAACAAATGAGCATCGACTTGATTTTTGACTTCTCCAAACACGATTTTTTTTGTGGTGGTTCGTCTGGCTTCCATTCGGTACTTTTAGTTTCAGGTTCATGTTGGAAACCCCACATTTCATCACCAATTACAAAGTTGTAGAAGAAGTTCTCGTCTTTTCTCGCCTCTTTAATTAGGTCATTCGAATGTTGAATTCTGAGCAATTCTCTTTGTCAACTTGTGCGGAATGAAACGTGCACAGACCTTATGTAAGCCTAAATTATCAGTTAAAATACGATAAATCGATGTTTTGAAGATATTCAACTCCGATTCCATGAATTTCAACGATGATTTCGGATCATTTTTGATAAATTTACGAACAATTTCGGTGAAGCTTTTGGTGATTACTCATTTTGGGCCGTTAGTATGTTCATTATCTTTTATGTCCTCGTAACCATCTCTGAAACGTGAAAACCGCTCATGAACTCTGGCACGAGATAGACAATCATCGCTTTAAAGTTGTTTCATCAATTCAAATGTTTCGGTAAACGTTTCATCTATTTTAAAACAAAATTTGATATAATATTAGCTCTTTGTTCGAAACTCATTTTTGTACCGATGACACCAACATACTGACACTTTAGACGCATTATCTTCGCTTCCACTGAACCGAATGTCACCAAACTTTCACTAGAAGTCAGCTAGGGATGTTATTTCCAGCGCACTAACTCATTAAAAAGATGGTGCCATCAAAAATATTTTTTGTCGTGTTTATTTTGAGCTTCACCTTGTATATATATATGTATACATATGTACAAAACTTTATATAATTGGCGCGTACACCCTTTTTGGGTGTTTGGCCGAGCTCCTCCTCCTATTTGTGGCGTGCGTCTTGATGTTGTTCCACAAATGGAGGGACCTACAGTTTCAATCCGACTCCGAATGGCAGATATTTTTATGAGCAGCTTTTTCAAGGCAGAAATACACTCGGAGGTTTGCCATTGCCTGCCGAGGGGCGACCGCTATTGTAAAACACTTTTTCTTCATTTGGTGTTTCACCGAGATTCGAACCTACGTTCTCTCTGAGTCCCGGATGGTAATCACACACCAACCCATTCGGCTACGGCGGCCGCTCAATGGCTATGAAGTTTATTAACAACTGAGCAAAATTTCGTCTAAATTTGATTAGGGTGTGGGGACACCAAAGTTTTATCCTACGGAGATAATACTTTGGTATTATTATTATTATTTAATTTTTCTCAAGGCAGCTCTTCATTACAATGACAATACAAAACAAAACTAAAAAAATTACATACTTTACCGATCCACCCTAATACATGTACATTAGAGCGTTTCACCAAAAAAAAGTCGCCCGTACCTCCCCTCATATGAAGTGTTTTTGAAAAACATTAAAAAAAAAATTTTTTCTGGCAACCCTAGATCTCGCCCAATTGCATTTTTCTTCATATCTTCGGCATTTATTGTCGGACTTTAAAGTGTGATACACCAATTTTTTTGTCTTAAGGAGTGGGTTTTTCCTAAAAAAGCTCATTGATCACAGGCGCTCCGTTGTGGTACCTACCCACCATATCTCAGTTGCTACCACCCTAATGTACCGATCTAATAACAGCAAATTAAAGACCGTAAAAAATCGTAAATCTTTTGCGAAAAAGGTATTTCGATTCAATTAGTACAATATCTATAAATACAAACAATGGTTGATCTACATATCTATGTACTTTTTCTTCTTAAATGGTGCGATAAACGCACTACCGAGACTAACAAAGCGCGCGAAGGTATTTCGTCTTGTCCTCGTTCACTACCAGACCTATTTGCTTCCCTTCTTTTATCAAGGTTAGAAAAGTCAGAACAGCGATGTTAGTTCTTATACAGAGTGGCCAATGGCAGAGTTAGTTTTTAAACTTAAAGTTTCATCCTAACCGCTGAGCGTATGAGCGGCAAAGGGACCGCGTGAGCTTCGTTATTCGTGCAGGTTACTCAGGCACGACATCGCAGACGTCATAGACGTTTGTTCAGAATATTTAACGTTTACGTGATCCCCCCCAAGTGAAGATTTGATTCGTTCATGGGTGCGAATGTTCTGAGTTCAAAATTCAAGTTGAGCAATCCCTTTAGCTCAACGATTACAATTACGTAAAAATGTTTGCGAGACAGGGGTGATTAAAACATCAACAGCCACTTCACGCAAGCAATGAAATAATTGGACCATATTTTTTTTTGGAAAATCATCGAGGGCAAGCAA
Organism: Anastrepha fraterculus; assembly: GCA_037575425.1. NCBI lineage: Eukaryota > Metazoa > Arthropoda > Insecta > Diptera > Tephritidae > Anastrepha > Anastrepha fraterculus. Next base: position 1,320 of record JAYXIM010041217.1, on the reverse strand, counting down.
TTTTGTGGACGATGTCTCTTATTATTATTATTTTATTATTACTATTTTCTGTCAATAATGACAGAGCATCCTTCCTTGCGTACACAGACAGAGTTTTAGCAAGTTGGCGCCACGCCTCACACCTATTTTTGAAAATCCATATTTTGAGTTTCCAATGCAGGAATAATTTTCTACTTCGTTGTTGAAATCTGTGCATATTTTTGGCAATTTTGAAGTGAAAACTTCTTTAGAATCGTTGGGAGTGATTTGAGACTCGATGAAACGAAAAAGCGACACCAAAAAGAAGAAGAAAAAAGATATACGTATATATATGTATGTATAGAAAATGCTTCATTACCAGGCACACAGAAGGATGGCATAAGCAAATTTAAATTTGTGAATTTATATATGTATGTATGTATATATGCGGATATATGTATATATGTTGTGTGTATGTACATATGTGCCTCGCCACAGCAAAACATACGGTAAAATTTCTCAAGAAATCCAGCGCGCATTCATAGGCACAGCGCACATTCATAGGCACAGCATTGCATGTACAGTAGGGCGGGTCGATTTAAAAATCGCTCATTGCTCTATGAAAATCGTATTCTAGGGATCAAAATAAGAAACTTTGCCGAAGGAACCATACCTCTAAAACGAATTCTGATGACCCCCAATTTCAAAATATCACCATTTTTGGCCTTTATATGAAAAAATCAGCTAAATGGCTATGTTTTTTCTTTATTTTTATTTATTTATAATATTATCTATTTTTTCTCTTAAGAAATTTATTTAGTCAGAACATATGTAAATGAATGAATGTGAGTTATAGAAAAGAAACTAAAAAGTTCGACCCATATTGGGGGACATCAGAAATCGTTTTAGAGGTATGGTTCCTTCGGCAAAATTTCTTATTCTGATCCCTAGAATATGATTTTCACAGAGCAATGGGCGATTTTTTTGCCTTCCCACAAATCGACCCGGCCTAATGCACAGTAACCTTGAACAGGCAGCTGCGGTTGTCGAGCATTTAGAAACATATATTTACATACATACATATATGGGTGCAAACATATTTTCGGAGCCGCGGGCACTCGACTTGACAAAAATTTAATATTGGCAAATAATTCTACGCGAAATATTCCAATATTGACTATTTTCGAATTGTCTAGAAAATTAGCATATGGGCGGCTCGTTTTATGAATGAAAGTACTTGCTCTTAGAACTATGAGCTCGAATTTATAAATCAATTTTTTGATGATGAGTTTTTGTTGCACAGTACAATAGTTGAAACTGTTCGGCGCCGCCGCGACTGTTCAGCGCTATGGCAACTAGGAT
>JAYXIM010041212.1:0-61703 GCA_037575425.1 Anastrepha fraterculus | reverse complement strand
ATCTTCGGTTTTTGTAGCGCAGCTAATTTTTTGGAGTAATTTGAACACCTGCAGCCTTTTGCAACCAGTGGAAGGATACGATACGAACTATTTTCCGATGGGAAACAAAGATATGCAAATCATACAAAATTTTTAATAATCATGCCAAAAACTATTTGCGCATGAGCAGAAAATATTCACATGCTTTTATATTTAGGTGCTGGTATCTTGGGCTAAACTTACATACGATTTGGCAATTTGCGATTTCCAGCTTTCAAGAAGGGGCATTTATTAATTTACTTCTTAATTGCATTGCAGGGTAGCCAAATTACTAATGGGATGGAGGATAGTTCTGTATGTAGAAGTACACGCAAGAGCGGAAAGTTACTGATCGCCATTCACTTGGGAGTAGCCAGGATGATTCTTTTACATATGGTTCAAGCAGCTCACAATTTCTGGGATTAGCCCAAATATCCGAGCTTCCGAGCACCCGTTCGGGAAGCGAGTCAACGTGAAAAAGCGAAAACACCAACAAAGCCTCGGATCAGAAGGATCGTACGAGCCGTAGAACTTAGTCACTCAGGCCCAATTTTTTATAAGAGCGTACAATTGTTCATCACGCATCACGCATCACGCTTCGCCTGACGCGAATGCTTGGACGATGACAATATCCGTTGAGGCGTCACTTGGAGTGTTTCAAAGAAAGATTCTGCGTAAGATTTTTGGACCTTTGCACGTTTCAATTAATTTGATATTGGATACATCATCAGCAGATGGGGGGTGAAATATGTTTTGTTTCTAATGGTAGAGGTTGTGCCCTACAGCGAATGATAGTAATTGCCTAAAGCCTAAAGATCGACCATTGTTGTAATATTCCACGCCTGCATGAGCTTTTGACTGAAAATGGCGGATCTATAGAGGCAAACTCGAAAAACCCGTAATCACAGGTGGTATTCGTACCGTGCCTAAGTGATGTAAGACGCACTACGTCAGTGTGTCATTTAACGGTGACCTCCAGATACCGTGCGCCCTCTGGTTCTAATTAGCCTTACCTCAACACCGGGGCACTGTTGCGGATCGACTTCCATTCCCCGTCACTCGTGGGACTCACATATGTTGGAGAAAAAAAGAATACCAACAAAACAAAGAAAATGCAGCAATGCCTTCTACAAATCAGGTCAGCGGTAACCTTTCGGCAGTCTCTGTCGAACAACAACAATTTCCGCAGGCAACAAAAGGCAGCGAATACTCGAGTTTTGCCAGCGCGGAAATCGAGATGGAAGTAGACGAAATGGGCCTAGGGACAAACGGACAAATTTCCGCTTTATTTCCGGAGGAAGATGAGAAACTCTTAACTTCTCCCTCATGAAGCACAGGTTCAGCTGAAACTGAAATAGAAGTGAAGAAGATACGGCTCAGCGGTGCCGCCAGAAAGCGACTTAGGTACCGCTTGGGCCAAGGTCACTCCGTAGAGGAAGCGAGACAACTTGCTCAGCAGGAAACGAACCTTGAAACGCTGACCAAGCACAGCCAAAGGGCAAAGGCAGCAGTGTCTAACCCAGCGGTGTAAGAGGGGACGGCAAAAATGTCCTATAAGGATGCTGCATGCAGCACTAAGCTGGGTACCATACCACCTCATTATTTGGCAACGATATGGCCCACAAAAAAATTAAAGGCCATTAAACAAGTCACCCTGGACACCATAAGGAAAAGGCAGACTGGCGATGCTAAGCCAATCTTTAACAGCTGCACCTTCCGTCCAGGATACATAGTTGGTTCATGTAGCAATGAAGAAACAACCAACTGGTTAAAGGCAGCAATGCCTAAACTAAAACTATGGAACGAAGCGCAAGTAAAGATCGTCTTGGAAGAGGACATACCACGGCCTTTGATCTTCACTTGCCACTTTCCGGAGCTAAACAGCACATCTACAGAGGACATCCTCAACCTCTTGGATGGGCGAAACTCTCGCCTAAACGTCCAGGAAGGGCGACTCCGACTTAAAAAGTGGAGATATAAGCGGATTTATTAAATCTTACAAGATTTCCGACACACTCCCATACTTTACAGGTTCATCGTTAGATCTAGATATAAAAGTAGACTTTGTATCTCTACGTCTGAGATTTCATTAATTTGGTGTAAGAAGGGCTTGCCGAAAGAGCGAAGTCTTGCTTTAGCTAGACCTGGACATTCGCATAGATAGTGGAAGAGACTTTCTTTCACCCTTTCCGCTTCACAGCTTCTGCAGATGGGATTGAAAGGGAGGTTAAGTCTGGCTGTGTGATCGACTACTTTCTTGTGACCTGTAAGGTTTGCAGTTATACGTGACATGTTTGGCCGAGAGCATTCTAACAGATAGTTCGTCCTGTGGATGTTGTACGACGGCCATGTTTTTCTTGTAGTACTACACGTATTTATTTGTTTCCACCTTCTTTCGGCTAAAGCATAGTGCAAGGCAATGGATGTTTTTATTGTGTTAAAAGGTGTAGAAACCGCCACTGCCTCTTTTATGTCTAGCCCCGAACCTTTTCTTGCTAGCTCATCTGCCATCTCATTACCCCGTGTATTTCTATGACCGGGAAACCATATCAGAGTAATTTAAAGCCAGTGACCAAGCAGCTCTAGTTTCTTTCTGTACTGTAAAACTAGCTTGGATGAAATGGAATTGCAATCTAAGGCCTTAATACCTGTTTGACTGTCTGAAAAGATAGCTGCTTTTGCACCAATTTCTTTATAGTATTTTAGGGATTTGCATGCTTCTCTGATTACTATTAGTTCTGCCTGGCATAGTCTCGCTGAAATAGGTTGAGCGGCTCCGAATGGAAGCCAGCTCCCACACCACACCATCGGTGTAGACTTCAACGTCGAATGTACCAATCACTTTTTTTATCCTCCATTCGGCACTGACAAACTTCCCGTAAAGTCTTTCTTGCAGTTAAGGTCGGGGACTGTGTAGTCTGATTTCCTTTGGGCAGTGAGAGTCCCTGTAGGAGGATCTAGCTGTGACCGTACGATCTTGTTGTCTAGTTTCCTATGTCGCTGAGTCTCACCGCGCTGCAAGTAGCGATTGTTTTTATATATACATAAGTCTAATGGTAATAGATTAGTTAGCACATTGAGCGCTTCAGTAGGACTGGTGCTTAGCGCTCCTGTGGTTAAGATACATGCTGTTCTTTGTATCTTGTTCAGCTTAGTTTTGTTGTATTTCTTATCTATTGCAGGCCACCAAACTAGTGCCGCGTATGTTAGTATTGGCCTTACAATGGCTGTGTAGGACCAATTGGATAGTTTTGGTTGGAGCCCCATTTTTTACCCATCATTTTCTTACACTTGTAAAGTGCTATATTCGCTTTATTTACCCTGTACTCTACGTTGAACCTCCAGCTGAGTTTGGGATCTAAGATGACACCTAAGTATTTTGCCTGTTGGGTTAGTATAAGACTAACGCCATTTAATTTTGGGCGATTAAAGTTTGGGATCTTGGTTCTAACCGTTACCTAAGCGTAATTTCTATACACTTATGAAATCAGACTTTCAGCTATTAGACCATAGATGTCGCTAGGAGTATTTTTAAATCCTCCCAATTGTCTTGTTTTTTCGTCTGCCATCTGTCAACAATATTCAGTTCATTGTTTGTTACGTTTCATACAACAATGCAATTTTGTCGCTCTTAAAAATGTCGAATTTCGTGCCTTTAAACTACGATTTGCGGACATTGTTGATTTTCTGTTATCAATTGAAGAAAAATGCTTCTCAAGCTCATCAAATGCTTATAGAAGCTTATGGTGGCCATGCACTAAGTAGAGCACAGTGCTTCAGGTGGTTTGAAAAATTCCGAAGTGAAGTGAAAAATTCCACCGAAAAAGTTTGAGGACGCCGAATTGCAAGCATTGTTGGATGAAGATGAAGATCAAACGCATGAAATGATGGCAGAGCAGTTGGAAGTGACCCAAAAACCCATTTCCAAACGTTTGAAAGACATGGGCATGATTTTAAAGGTCGGAAGATGGTGCCCCATGAACTGACAATGTGGCAATGCACCGCCACATCGAACAAGAGCGACCCGGGAATTGGTGGAGACGTATGATTGAGAACTGCTGGTGCATGCGACTTACTCACCAGACTTGGTGCTTTCCGATTATCATTTGTATGCATCGATGGGCCACGCACTTTCCGAGCAGCGCTTCAATTCTCACGAAGAAGCCAAAAAATGGCTCGATTATTGGTTTGCGGCCAAAGACGGCCAATTTTCTTGACGCGGCATACACAAATAGCCAGGGAGATGGGAAAAATGTGTCGCTAGCTATTATTATGAAGATTAAATTTGTAACCATTTTTTGTTAATAAACGTTTGAAATTGAAAAAAAGGATATATATATATATACCATATATATTCCTACAAACCCATATAAAGATTCAGAAAGTGCTTGCAACAAATCCACAATTTTTGAAAACATCTCAGCCGGGCAGCAAACAGCTAAAGCAGAAGCTAAAGAATATTTTATGACAGTTAAAAAACCCCTAACTAGCGAATCCTGGATATAGAAATTGCGAGAGTTTTCTAAAAGGTGTTACTGAAAACCGCCGTTATAAAACCAGGCATCAGCCCATGCCACATTACAAGGATACTGGACCATTTGATTTTTAATTATCCAGCTTTTCGTTATTCCTGAAATGTGCACTTCGAAGAACATATCCTTTCACCATCAACATATTCAAACCAACAGCAAATAAACATGTGTACACTAATTAATTTTCAATTTAAAGTCTAAACATTTCAATTATTTACACTCGCCCCCCTCCCTGTAAATTTGCATATTCCTCACTTGTGCACTTTAGTGCCGAATGGATGCCTTTGTTATTATTTGCGCGCTTGTAAAAAGATACACGCTTAGTTATGTATGTATAGGTTTTCTTAAATGACTTTAAATACACGCAGCCATACATACATACCCGTCAACATATTTATTTTATAATCGCAGGCGTCTTAAGTGGCATGCCACATACGCTGCGTACACACGCAGATCCAACTGTTGGCTGTTTTGCCTCGTCGCATCGATCGGCCGAAATACGCATTCATTCCAACACATGTAATGAATTTAAATTGTATCCGTCCACCAAACCGCGCTCTGTCGTCTGCTGCGCCGTGTGGCGTGTCGTTGTGTCGCAAGTATTTGACTTTCATTATGCTGCTAAGCGTATGTCAACTCGTTGCGCGTATTGCAGAAACAATAAAATGACTTAATGGTTAATAATTTTGTGCCTCCCCATCGTGCCTGCCACACCAAATCGTGCCAAAGACAGTCAAGAAGAAATCCTTTATGCAAAGGCTCCTTACTCTGCTCCTCAAAGTATCATTTTTCGTGAATTAAACACGCCTGGCACACATTCACACATCCACACATTCGAGGACAATGCTTCACGCATATCCATGTAAGCTCGCGTTGTGCGGCGAGACACCACTGACATATCAGCACTACCCTACACGACTCCAACTCTACAACGCCCCCACACTTGCGGCATTTCTTCGCCGTTATGTGTGGCACATGAGTGCTTTGGCAACTGGTTTGGGGAGCGTGTCGGAAAAACAATAAAACCGGCACACTATTGCATATCCCGCCTCCATATTTCCATTAATGCCATGCCATTTAACTCATCACACGAATATTTGCATACACTTGTTTGTTTGGCCGCCGTGAGCAACGGGTTGGAGACTTTTATTACTCATATTCCTAACTTCCGGCTTTTATCCTTTTGTCGCGCTCAGATGCTCGACAGCTCTGGCACTCAGTGTGTCATCTAACTCGCGCCTTCAGCGGATGTTGCTTAGTGTCGCTGCCGCTGCCACATCTGCAATCCTCACAGTATCTATGAGTGTAAGGATTTCAGCGCCAGTGCTGGTGCCATGGAAGTTTTGTGGCAATTGCTTCCCTAATTATATCCCTTTGGAAGCGTCGTTCTTGGTATGCGTGCTGTTGCTCCAATTATTGTTAATGTGGTTGTTATCTGATCAAAATAAATTGTACAACAAATTTCGAATGTCAAACAGACTTTGCAAAGCCTTTCAGCAAAACTAGTCAGCTAATATTCCCGATTTGCTCAGTCGCAAACCATTCACAGCGAGGCTTAGCCGTCTTCAGTAGTGGAGTCGTAAAGTTATTTCTGTGGGTAATTTAAATTATGATACCTTTTCTTTTTACATACACACATACACACTTACATATTACATTCTAAATATATGAAAGTAATTATTTACTTCCCAGCATAAAAATAAAAAAATCCTCATCTAAGCACTAGAAACAAATTAGGGAATGCATTTTGGTTGGATTCGATTACACCACCAGCTAAGACATGAATGGAATGGCAGTGGCTATGGCACAGACAGGTTTCGCATGAGAGCATTCCCTCGGCCGAAAGCTAGAAACGTGAGTCGGCCGCACACTGAGTGGGTGTGTGAATCAGGGCTTTTCCTATGCCATTAAGTGTGCGGCGGCGGAGCGGCGGTTGCATCAAATAACCAGATGGGCCAGCCGCAGCTTCCATTGTGGACATGAGGCTGGTGTGTGCGTTGGCCTCCGAGTGAATCAAAAAATCTGCTCTTAATAGCTGAATGAAACGTTGGTTGTGGGCATTGGTGCTCGTCCTCGATTTGGTTTTGATACTTTACGATAATACGGAAATAATTACAATGATGATCATGAAGATCATAATATTTGTCCAAATGGCCAAAAAAACAAAAAAAAAATATATATACCAAAAGCCATTTACCGTTCATTGTCTGCTATACCTAAAACCCCAAATGAAAAACGACGATAAGAAAAAACAAAGATATACGGCGTGCATTGAGTAAAACCCTCCATTGTGTGCGTGCGCCGTAGCTTGTGAGCTCGCTTGGCCGATGTGGCCATAGTCCATCAGCGCGCTGCGTACAAGCGCTGCGCCTTTCCTAAGATTGGTTGTGGACGAGTTGCGCGGGGATTGGTTAACCGGTGCCACGCCACTCGAATACACGTCCCTCAGTGTTGTTGTTGATGTGGCTGTTGCTGTTGCTGTTGCTGTTGGTGTGCAGTTGCAGTTGCGGGTCAATTGTTTTGTGCAAAGTGCATCGTTGCATCGCATTGTGCTTGGCTTACCATGACCACCACCAACTTCGGCACATACCTACTCCACCCGCACCCACCAATTGACTCCACCACGCCGCCAACGACCGCATTCTTCGCTGATGCTCACCCGCGCCCACTCCTCGCATTGGGGCTTCCAAGACAATTTCAACTGTAGAAGTTACTATGAGCCGTTGAGCCGTTGTTGCTCTAACTGAGCAGCAGTTGTGGCAGTAGCCAATGAAGCTGGCTGAACGGTTCATCGGTACGGTACGGCGTTTGCGTAGGCGCATTCGCAGATTAATTGAAGTCATAAGCTGTTGCAAAGTTATGACCAACGCTGGGTTTCATGTTCCTTTTCTGCGCTCTTGCGCGCCTCTACTTCCTCTTATTTTTGTGCTTGAGTGTTTATTGTTGCATTGCTCGACGGCTCATAGCGGCTGTGGGATTCTTCAGATAACTTATGGTCTAATGATATGCGCACTGTATTTATATTTCTCATAATTTCTGTGGCTTTTCAACATATTTTGATTTTTCTTATCATAAATGTTTGAATTGACACACTTTTGGGAAATTATTTTGCTTTGTGGTGAATGCGGTTAGCCTTGCTGCCTAGGCTGGCAGGGTCCACATGCAAGCGCACGGGCTTATTTGCATTTCGACGCGTCAAATTAAAAAAAAAAAAAAAAATACAATTCATAATTTTGCAAAAAAGCAAAAACTTTTCCAGATACTCGTTTTCTATCGTAAATGTTTGTATGGGCGTGTTTTCACCTAAACATATGCAGTTATATAATGTGTGGTTAAGTTTTAAGGGCCGGTATTGATTTTAAATAAAATACAATTTTTTTAAGAAATCATTATCATTTCTCTTTATTATGATAATATTGATATGACTCAATTACATGTAGAGCAAAATATTGGCCAAATGGCATCCGCGACCTCGACGGCACATCTCCATCCGATGGTCCAAATTTTCGATGACGCTGAGGCATAATTGAGGTTCTATGCCGTTAATGGGCCGAATTATCTCCTCATCCTTTAGCTCTTGAATTGTTGCTGGCTTATCGACGTACACCTTTTCTTTCAAATAACCGCAAAGAAAGAAGTCCAACGGTGTCAAATCACATGATCTTGGCGGCCAATTGACATCGCCGCGACGTGAGATTATTCGGTCATCAAGTTTTGCACGCAAAAGAGCCATTGTTTCGTTAGCTGTGTGACAAGTGGCACCGTCCTGCTGAAAGCACATATCGTTCATATCCATATCTTCCAATTCGGGCCATAATAAGTTCGTTATCATCTCACGATAGCGAACACTATTTACAGTAACTGCCTGACCGGCCTCATTTTGGATAAAATACGGGCCAATGATGCCACCGGCCCATAAACCGCACCAAACAGTCACTCTTTGTGGGTGCATTGGTTTTTCGGCGATCACTCTTGGATTACCATTCGCCCAAATGCGGCAATTCTGCTTATTGACGAATCCACTGAGGTGAAAATGTGCCTCATCGCTGAAGATGATTTTCTTCGAAAATTGGTCATTCACTGTTGCCGTATCCTGCCACCATTCTGACCATTGACGACGCTCCATATGGTCAAGAGGCTATAGTTCAGGCACTAGCTTGTAAGCGTGTAAATGCAAGTCATTATGCATAATGTTCATCAGCGACGAGCGTGAGAGGTGCAATTGTTGGGCACGACGACGAGTTGAGGTGGACGGCTCTTCAACCACACTATCTCGAACAGCAGCAATATTTTCTGCAGCACGAGCTGTGCGAGCATGCACTGGTGTTTTCACATCTCTACAGACCCTTTTGCTCAAAGTTTTGCACAATTTTTCCGGACAATTAAATTGACCGAAAAATCACGAAGTGCGCGATATGCATTTTCATTTGAACGCCCGTTTTCATAATAAGCCTGAATAACTTTAACGCGTTGCTCGATTGTTTATCTTTTCTGTTAGCTGTGGTTCACATTCAACATCGGCCCTTGAAATTTAACCATTTATATGAGATATATTTGGGTTTGGCTGTTTTCAGTTGATAAATAAACAACAGGTGGCAACACTTTAAATCTTTAATTAAAATTACAAATTTTCTCTTTATTAAATATATTTTTCATTATCAATTTCATCAATCCTCGACTGGCATCTACATATACAAATTTACATGCTTAGGTACACAGTTTTTACATTTTACTCAATATCAAATTTTATTTTTCAACTTCACGATATGCAATCTCTCCGCCCGCAGAATAATTTCATTATTTATCTCTTCAAAATTTTATCTGCCATGTCACAACCGGCTACAGCTACCTGTGTTGCAGCACTCGCTACTGACAAATAAATCTTAAACTTAATGAGACAACAAAAATACATATTTATCAGACCGAAAGACAAGCCGAGATCGGCATACCTACATATTTTAGAATTACGAATTTATGTTTGTATGTACGGACATGAGTAGAGACAAGTAGAGACAAGTGGATACACAATATGACAGACGGCGAAAAAGATTCATTCAATGTCGTTCAATGGGGCCGCAAGTTAATTGCAAATTTGTATGAGCAGACACAATGCCTGTCCGGCAAGAGCGAACTCCGAGCGAACACACTCGCCGACATACGCGCATAGCACAAACGAGTACAAACGAAGGTTTGGATACGATAGTCTGTGCCAAATTGCATGGGACCATGCAGCGCTGGGCTTTTGTATGCTTTTGTGCACCTCAGTGGCCCGATACCCCAAGCCCCGAGTGACGCCAATTGACCATTACCGCTCACCTGAGTTCCTCTATGGCATCGGTGGCCATTCAAAGTGTAATAATCGATGATTTCCACTTGTGCAACTAAAGCAAAACACGTAGACCGCTGCCTGGCAAGTGCGGTATGAGCGCTAGATCGGCGGCGAATGGCAAATGTAGGATGCCGATCGCGCTCACTGTCGCCGAGCCGAATGAGCTACGCTTCGCCTTCATGCGCAAGCGCATGTGCACTTCGACGCGTCGCGTTGGACTGGTGCACTCATAATATTAAATTTGAACTTGTTACTAATGGGCACCTCAGCTATGCAACAACACCGATTGCGTTGGTTCAAATGTTGGTTATTAGCCTTTTTACGACTGGCAATTTTTCTATTTGGGGTAATGAAAATTCGCAATGCGCCACATGCCGCAGCTGCCGCCACTCTTGCAACTGCACACAAGCGTAAAAATGCATGCATATGTGTGTGCGTGTGAGTGCTATTGTGGCTGGAAATTTCATGCACCACACTTGGAAAATCAAATCAAGAAAATTCAAAATCGAATCGATTTCGTGCAATGCCAGCGTAAAGACGCATTTCCACCTCGCCTTTGTGAAAGTTTCGTTGGCATTGCAGGACTTTTTATGCGCCTTGAAGGAATTCTAACATTCGTAATTTGACTGTCTGCCTTGTATTCTCGCATTCTCGCATTCCTTCGCACCACAACCAAATTTGTTTTCTTGCTGCCAAGCTGTGCGAAAAATTCAAATGCCAAAGCGGCAATTAGCAGCGGCAAAGTGGAAAACTCAGTTAAAACATTCGAGTTGGCTTCCCACACGTTTCCCCCCTCCCATTGCGCGTTCTCACACTCACACTGCTTGCTGCTCGCTGCTGTTGCGCTGTTGCGATATAATTAATGATGTACTAGCAAATATTGGCAAATTACTGCACCCAGTCAGCCGGTATTTACTCTTAAATGCTGTCAGCTTTTTGTTTTTGTTGTTTCTGTAACAAATGTCAACTTTGTAGATTCGTTTCATTCTTTTCGGCATCTTAAATGACTACGTTGTGTGGCTGCTACTGCGCCAACCCTCACCAGCGACAAGCGCCAGCGTCTTGTAGCTGGGGTGCTAATGATATGCCACCGCAAACCTTCTTCCATGGCTTGCACACAACCTGGCCGGTCCGTTGATGCTACTACATCGCTTCGGTTAACGTTTCCCACTCAGCAAATATTTGCACTTTTCCATTCATTTTGAGCGCATTTTAATTGATGTCAACCAGCGACTAGCAGCCAGCAGCCAACCAGGGACCAGCAAACGGCAGCAGTAATTAAAAACACCTTTTAGCAGAATACAGCAAGGAAGGGGCGAGTTGTCAATAAGAAAATTTGTCAGTTGTCTTGTCAATAATATCAATTTATCCATTTATCAAAAAATTGTGTACACATCTCCTTTGATCTGTGCTAATGATCTCTGCTATCTGTTTAGTTGACTCTTTTGGTTGAGTGAACTCAGACTTTTTCGAATTTCCCGAGGTTGCCAATCCATTTGCTAATCAATGGGGCTTGGCCTGTCATTTCGTCAGCTGCTCAAATGTTTCGGCACAAAAGAGCAACACTGGAATTACAACACAAATGTGACATAGTGAACGCTTTGCTAATCGGATGCATGAAAAAAGTAACAAACAAAATTAGCTGCTAATGTTACAAGATTTAAATATTTTATGTTTGCGAAAAATGGTCTTACCTTTAAATATTGTGAAGTATTTATATGCTTGCAAGTCGTTCTGACTGGTTAAGCCTAACTGTGTTGAATGTTTTATGACGAGCTGCTCTCTAATTGTGATGTTCCATGGCGGCTTTTGATTGCAAAGTGGGAAAGCTGTTAGAAAACTACTTTCCTACAACTGCCAGCCATCTGGAATTAAGGAACAGCAATCTGTGATATCCATTTTTTCCGCACACTAAATTTGAAAGAAACTTAATTCATTTGTAACTGGAAAATCTCATATTTTGTGTTTAAAAATGATTCCGTCACATGGTACCTACCTAAAGAGTCTCATAAAAGTCCTACGATAAGCTTGTGTGGGTGTCACAGGTGCACTCCGATCGACGCCTCAGGCGGCGCTGGAAGTGATCCTACATCTTCCACCCATTGATAAATATGTTAAAGGGATAGCGGCCGAATCTGCTGCCAGGATTAAAGCAGCAGGAATACTAAAAGGAAACACGCACCAGATCATGCATCAGTTCTACTATCTGTGGAAAGACGCATCGAAAGCAGACTATCTGGTTCGAAAGGTAGAGCTGAAAAAGTCTACAAAATAAGAAAACCCGACAGAAAGGATTGGCAGACCAGAGTCATATCAGATGATAGTGATCACCATATTTATACTGACGGCTCAAATATGAACAATGGCACTGAATCGGGAGTGTACTCGGAACAATCACTCTTAAATTGTTCTTTTAGACTCTCAAACCGGTGAAGTGTCTTCCAAGCTGAGATCTACACAGGCAAAGCAGAAAGTAAGATAAAACTAATGGGCTCACCTCCGGCAAACCTTACCATTTTTGTTGATAGTCAAGCAGCGATCAAGGCTCTGGCGTCAGCGTACATCAATTCAACACACCCAAGGATGAACCATTCACTGCAGAAGAAGTACTCGAAGCGTTAGTAGCCATGAATCCAAATGGGGCCCCAGGTTTAGATAAGGTGAGAAGACATATTCTTGGCTTTTACAACGAAATACCCCGAATTTCTCACAGCTCTCTATAATGCGTGCCCCCGTGTAGGTTATTTTCAAAAAATTTGGAAAAAGGCTTAATTTAACCAAAGCCAAACAAGGTTAAAACTAATGAGCTAGGGTCTTACCGCCCCATAGAACTCCTTCCCGTGTTCGGAAAGCTGTTAGAGAAACTCTTTATCAAACGCCTTATATATCATGCTGAATTGAATCAATTATGGTCTCCAAAACAATATGGCTTCAAAGAGCAGATTTCAACTTTGGATGCTTTGCGTAACGCAATTGAAACTTTTGAGAAGGAGAAGCGGAAAAAGCGGCAGGTCATTTGTATGTCTCTAGATGTGAAAGGTGCGTTTGATCACGCTTGGTGGCCGGCGCTCTTAAATCAGTTAGAACGAATGCAAACTCCGTCTAATATTTACAGGCTTATTACAAATTATCTTACAGATCGCAGTGCTTCACTAAACTACGCCAACGCCACTGCAACAAAAGCAACAACTAGAGGCTGTATCCAAGGGTCTATATGTGGTCCAATTTTTTGGAACATTATCATAGATGAGCTTCTTTCGATGCCGCTGCCTGAGGGCTGTAAAATTCAGGCCTTTGCAGGTGACATCCTTTTAATAGTCAGCGCCAAAACTGTAAAAGAACTGCAATTTTACGCTAACGATGCTCTGCTCCTAAGAAAGAATGGAAAGAATGTGAAGTTGACTTTTAGCGACACCAAGCCATATGCTATGGCATTTAAAATTAAAGCTAAACAAACTGAGCTATTTTTAAATGGTAATCGACTAATCTTCGTCAAAGAAATTAAGTACCTGGTTGTAGTAATAGACGATCGACTGAGATTCACCAGCCATGTTAACTACATTGTCGAAAAATTTCAACGAGTATATAAAAACGTATGCCAATATGTTAGACCCACATGGGGTATACACGTCGAAAACGTATCACAATCTATAAACAAGTTGTGAAGCCAACTAAAACTTACGCTGCAAGTATATGGGGCAAAGCCATACAGTTTGATTATATTCGCCGTCTTCTCCGCCGTCTGCCGACAATACCACTGGCTCCATTACAAAGACTTTCTTCCCAATTCTTGAAGATAGGCAACTATATCGACAACACTTTGGGATATCATTCGAATTGACACAGCTCTTTACTGGCAATGCTTCCAATAAGGCATACTTAAAGCGATTCAAAATCATTGACGAAGACTGGTGCCCGTGTTACCAACTCACTGCGCAAAGTATGCATCATCTTTTGCACGACGGCCAACGCGTTTACAGTGCACGACAGAGACACGAAACATTCTGCGCACAATATGATATTCCAGCATTTAATATTAAACAAATTTCAAAGTATCCTAGTTTGATAGCATCATTTAATGATTTTGTCAAACAAATTATTGATAATTTAAAAAACTTAAATGCTTCAAACATTCCTACCTCATGTCTTCATCATAATAGTAATATAGCAGAATAACTATCTAACTGCTTGTATCCAATCACAGGCATTTTATTTCAGTTGGTTTTGTTAACTATAAAATATGTAATTGAAAAATATTTGTTATCTGTCTGAATGGCATCCTGCACATTTGTATGAAAATACTTGCACTAAAACACAAACTAATTGAAATAATAAACTACTCGAAGCGCAGTAAGCGCGTAGCGACCAAGGAAAAAAAACCTATTTTAGATGAAATGTGAAAATCGTATGCCGAGGCTCAATTAAGTGAAGGGTTGGGCGTTGGGCGAAATTCACTCGGGCAGTCGAGCGGTGAGGTAATCAGCTTGACACAGCTTTCACTAATATTTATTGGAATTACTTTTTAAGGCCACCCATGTAGTTTGGCAACACGCTTTTATGTTGGCAATGCTAACTGCGGAGTATATATTTTTCAGCTCACGAAGTCACTTTTGCTCTTTCGTCAAGCATTTTGGTTAGTGCCACAAGTCTCCAGTTTAAAAGAAATGTTACTACCACACAGTGATTCTGTCTAATTTGCCACTTCCATATGCCATTTTCTATAGAATGTTTTTTATTAAATTAACAATTATAACCTTTAATGCAAAGCAAGGCAGAATTGAATTAAAATTTATTAATAGAAGTCCAAAGCACAAAGGAGACTTGTAATTTTGCAATAAGTATTTAAGTAACTTTCTTTTCTACTTACCAAAGACTCTTTTTGTTTTAATTATTAGGGCAGTATTAGAGTTGCTATAAATGAAATGAAAAAGAAAGTTTCACCGAAGTGCATACAGCATCGGAAAAATCATTCGCCACTAAAGCACAATCTTTTTTCCAACAAAGCCATTTTCGAAAATGCCTTTTATTTCTTGTTTTGGAAACTGGGGGACATCGGTAATCGTGAAGGCCGACCAAAAAAACTGATGCTAGAATTGTAAGAGAGATGAAGAAATTTTCATTTAAAAGTGTTGCAAAACGGTTGCAGCTCGCTAAACGATCACTTCTGTTGATAGCTCGAGTTATTTTAAAAAAATTTTGTCATTTTTGCGAGCCGCAATGAAATACGTATTTAAAAGGTATAAAAAAAGGTATTAAAAAAAAATATTTTTTTACAGAAATTATGTTTATTGAGAACATATAAATAAAAGTACACCTATTGCATATACACCTATAATATAAAATAACTGGCGGAGTGCCACAAGGCTCAGTTCTAGGCCCTTTGCTGTGGAATACTAGGGTAAAAAAGTATAGGGTTTGCTGACGATATCTCTGTTATGGTCGTAGCTAAAGTACTACACCAAGCTGAAGCAACCTGCAACCAGGCTGTCAGCATTGGAAAAAGAATGGCTGCGCAAGACGGTCTAACTCTTGCGGATCATAAGACGGAAGCAGTGCTCATTAGCAGCAGCAAGAAGGTGGAGTCAGCAAATATAATGGCGGGCGAAAATACCATAGGATCGAGGCCCCTCATTAAATACCTCGGCGTAATAATCGACCATAGGTTGAACTTCAGAGATCACCTATTATACGCGAGCAGCAAAGCGGCAGAGGCAGTAACAGCACTGACGCGCATAATGATGAACACTAGAGGCCCTAGGCAAAACTGCAGGAGACTACTTAATACCGTGGGGTCATCGATTTTGCTGTATGCAGCTCCAGCATGGGCGGAAGCAACTAATTGCAGCTCATATGTGAGTTGTATGAAATCAGTGTATCGACTGAGTGCTCTCAGAGAGTGGTGCGCGATTCGAACATGAAGAGGCAATAGGCCGCTCCCCTTCCCGTCAAGTGATACTTGACGGTTGACGTCACTGAACAACACAGCGCAAATCAAGAATTGGCAATAGGCCGCTCCCCCTCCTGCGAAGTCATGCCTAACGGTTGTCCCACGGTGGGAGGGAAACGGAGCTGGGGTGGGTTTTTAGTGGGTGAGTCGGAAGGCAAGTCCCACACTTTTCGGCTTTCAATGGTTTGTGCCACCTCAACAGAAACAAACAACAAAAAACACCTATTGCATAGAATTTAAATATTAAAAATGTAACAAATTTATTTTACTTATCTGGAGAATTCTTAAAAATTAAAAGTTCCCAAATTCAAATTCTCAATTCTCGATTCTGATACAAAATTTCCAAATTCCGTAGTCGTCGTCGACTTGTTTTTTAATTGTAGAGTTCGATCTTCTTGTATCTCTATTAATACTAATTATCCAGATATCTTTTTGGTCATAATGGAAATGGAAAACTCACTTTGACCTATGTTAACTTCCAATGTATTGGGGAAAAATCACGAGACGATCTAAAATATTTCAAGTCTTGAAGTCAAGTCTATTTGAAGTCTTGACCTCATCTCGGGAAAAATTTTAAAACATATGCCCGACAGTGCAATAATTTATCTCAGGAACGTTTTTAACGCTGCTATAAAGCTCAAATACTTCCCAAAGACATGGAAAATTGCCAAAATCATTGCGATCCCAAAGCCCAATAAAGGCGCCACGTTTGCATCGTCGTACCGACCAATAAGTCTGCTGCCGACAATATCAAAAATATTTGAGAAGCTACTCTTTAATCGCATAGAGCCTATCATAACAAAAATAAATTTAATTTCCCAACATCAGTACGGATGTAGGCAAAAACATTCGACAATCCAACAAGTGCGCAGAGTCACTCACAAAATTAATAAATACTTCAACAGTAAACAACTACGCAGCCACGCAGTATATCTCGACGTAGCTAAAGCCTTTGACAACGTATAACACCCGGGACTACTGCGCAAACTCCAATCTTGGCTGCCAAATGACTACTTTCTAATGCTCAAAAGTCACATCTAAGATAGAAAATTTCATGTTAAATATAACGACGCATGTTCATACATTGAACCTATGAACGCAGGAACTCCTCACGGCCGTGTATTAAGACTCATTCTGTGTGATCTACACCGCTGACTTACCGGAACCGTCTTCAGGAAATAGCATGATTGCGACGTTTGCAGATGACACTGTACTAATGGCATCTCATAGAGACCCGAATATAGCACAAGCAAATTTACAAAGCGACCTAAACAAAACACTGTACTCGTTCAAAAAATGAAATATAGAAATTAATGGCGACAAAACAATGCAAGTCAATTACACGAACAGAAAGGTAACCATAGACTCACTAAAGATTGGAAACTCTGGCGCAAATACTGATATGAAAGCATTACAATTGACTCTAAACTAAACTGGAAGGACCATATAATAAAAAAAAAAGAAATGAAATCAAAAATCGCTTTCGGCAACTGTACTGGCTACTAGGACCTCAGTCAAAGCTCTCGCTGCAAAACAAAACCTTAATTTACAAAACGACAATTGCACCAATTTGGAAGTATTGTATAGAAGTTTGGCGAATAGCTTCTAAATACAATTTGACAAAACTGCAACGTGCCCAGCCGCTGCTTTTTGATGAAAATACAACTTTATTTTGGGGTGAATCATTGAAAGTATTGCCCATCGCTGGCTACTACTTTTTCCTACCTTTCTGGTAGATCTCGTATACCGTCGCGGTAAAACTGCTCATCTTTTGAGGCTATTCACGGATCAAGCCATTTTTTTATGTCTTTATATGAATGGAACTGCTGGTCAGCTAAACTATGTGCCATCGATCGGAACAGGTGATAACCGGACGCCGCAATACCTGGAGAATACGGCGGGTGGGGTAGGATTTCCCATTTCAGTGTTTCCAAGTAGGTTTTAACGGGTTTGGCAACCTGCAGCCGAGCGTTGTTATGCTGTAGAATCACTTTTTCATGCCTCTCCGCGTATTGCGGCCACTTCTCGCGCAGTGCTCGGCTCAATCGCATCAATTGAAGTCGATACCGATCCCCAGTGATGGTTGCGCTTGGTTTTAAAAGTTCATAATAAATAACAAAAACTAGGTCCCACCAAATACATAGCATAACCTTCGCAGCGTGAATATTCGGCCGAGGTGACGACGTAGAAGCATGACCGGGCAGTCACCATGAGTTTCTTTTCTTTGGATTGTTCAACATCCCTTGGTTTCAACTCATAAGGAACCCAAGTCCCCCGTTTCGGAATCATTCCTTAAGCATGCAATCACTTGGAAATGGATTGACGGGTAACTCCTAATACCGAAGCAAGCTCTTCTTGCGTTTGACACGGATCCTCATTGAGCAATGCCTCCAATTCAGCGTCTTCGAGGGTTTTTGGCCTTCCTTCACGCGGACGGTCGTCAACATTAAAATCAGCGTCTTTAAGTGACGGAACCAATCTCGGCACGTTGTTTCACTTAAAGCAGCATCTCCATAAACTCTTTGTAGCTCTCGATGCGCTTCAGCCGCCGTTTTTTTCGAATGGAAGAGGAAAATCAACACTTCCCGCAAATGGTGAACATTTGGCAGAGACGGTTCGCAAAACTCGAACATTTTTGGGTCATCGTGAAGCACCTTGCCGGACCGCAAAACAGAAATTGGTGAAAAAATTCGAGCTGTTGGGACAAGTTAGTGATGTGAAGAATAAAAACCCGTGCACGTCGCTCAAGAACAGGCGAAAATATTGCTGTTGAGGCCGAAAGTGTTGAAGGAAACCCAGGTGTGTCCGGGCGTATTTTGCATAAAGATTTGGGTCTTAAGGCTTATAAAGTGCAGCTAACTCAAGAACTAAAGCCGGCCGATCATCAACGACGTCGTGTCTTTGCTGACTGGGTCGTTGAAATGCATGGGAATGATCCGGAATTCCAAAGAAAAATCATCTTGATTGATGACGCCCATTTTCACCTCGGTGGCTTCGTCAACAAGCAAAATTTTCGGATCTGGGTCTCAGAAAATCCAAGAGTTATTGTTGAAAAGCCTCTCTAACCTCATCGTGTGACTGTTTGGTGCGGTTTATGGTCCGGCAGAGTTATTGGACATTACTTTTTCGAAAATGAAGCTGGAGCAACAGTTAGGGTGAATGGATTGCGCTATCGAGAGATGATTAACGATTTTTTACGGCCGGAATTGAATGGTATTTGGATGGACAACGTTTATTTTCAACAAGACGACGCTACGTGCCACACAAGCAACGAAACCATTGATATTTTATCAAAATAACACCTCTTATTGGAAAACCCTTTATATGTATTAAATATTCTAATTCTGAAAATGTAGATTTTTCGCGTTAAGAAAAAAACAGCTAATAAAAATACCGCGCAAACTTTCCAGGCGTTTTTAAATTGTACTTGCTACTGTTAACATTTCCCTACTAGGCATCGTTTCTTCGTTGTGTATTCTGTAACAGCACTGTTAACAGAACTTTACAGAGTACTGAATACAGATAATGTTGGAACAGCACTCATACCAGAAAACTGATAGGAATAATTTTTAACGAAACTCAATTGAGTAGAGTGAACACGATTAGATTATTGCACTCAAACCGAGCACTCACACACACTCTTGCAAAATGTCAAAACGCATAGCTCCGCCCCTTTCCGTTTATATGACACACTCAACGAAACAGGCAAACTCATTCACTCAAATGCGAGCAACTTTTGTATGCAGTACTTGCGTGTATGTGTGTGTGTCTGTGAGTGTGTGCGCGTATGCCTGATTTAGTTTGTTTGCGAGTTTGTGTAGCCATGTATTGGCGCTTGGCCTGAACTGGGTGTTGGGGTGCCGCAGCTGTCTTGGGGCAAATACGCCCCGTACATTTATCGAGCGGTGTGGGGAGCAGTTTAGAATTGACTTTGGAGCAAAAGTGACGGCGCTAATGTGAATGATTGCGCCACTTAAAATTTCCCTACAGCCAGCCGCCAGTTTTTCAACAAAAGCTTTTGCAGTTTAAAGAAAAAAGTTAATGTGAAAATGTAAAATTTCAAGTACTTCATTGTTTCGTTTTGTATTTGTAAATTAGCTACGAAGAAACCTATAAATATATCGATTCAGACAGATAGATAGCGGCGGCTGAGGTGTGCAGATGGTAGGCCCAACAAAGCCACGAATGTGTCACGCGAAATGTGAAATACGAAAAACTTGGCGCTTATCAAGAATTGCGGATGTTGTTATTGCTACTTATTGCGACGGAATTCATATTGCCCTTGATGTAGATGATTCATCTGCTTTATTACTTTTATTAATAAATATTTCAAAAAGTGTGTGCTGGACACATCAGCGACAGCAATCAAATGGAATTTTTACTTAAACAATTGAACTTGGACTCTTCGCTTTTAAATAAGTCCGTAATATGGAAAAATATTCCGGAAGCATTAAAATAGTATACAGTTACAACTTTGCACGTGCAATGCAGTTTTTTTTTAACTTTTTTTAGAAACTTGTTCAGAATGCGTTAATTAGATGGCCACTGCTATTTTAATATTAACCCCCAATTTTTAACTTCCGTTATATAAAGTTTTGCTTTACGTTAAAGCATCAATTTAAATATGTGTTCAGTTAAAGCATAGAATAATAGCTCGAAATAATAATAAAACCCTTCTTAGATTAAAATTTTTTTGAAAAAATCTATAATTTTTTTGTTTTTTTGGTATTGCTATTTTTCCGTTCGCAACTGTATGCCCACAAATAATTCGAAAAATTTAAGTTACTAGTTAAGAAGTTATCACAGAAATTAAGGGGATTTGGCTTGCATGTGGGAATGCCTGTGTGAAAGCAGGCAAATATCGTCAGCATAGTCGAGGTCGTGTAGTTGGCGGGATAGCATCCAAGTGATGCCTTGGCCCTTTTTTTCAGCATACTACATTCTTTGTCAAGTGTGACCGCGAAAATAAGTGGCGACAGCCCTGTTTAAAGCCGGATGTTGTTCTAAATGGAGTGCTTGTCGCGCCATTGTGGAGAACTGTTAGCTCTGTAGTACAGTAGAGTGCCTTTATAATCTGCGTTCCTTGTTTTCCTTGGAACTCCTTTATTTTTCCTAGGGAAGACCATATTGCAGTGCACTTGATGATATCAAAAGTCTTCTTGAAATCAATGAACACCATATAAAGTGGGGTGTTCCACTCTAAGGATTGTTCAATAATTCTCCTCAGAATACTCGCTTGATCTACGCAACTCCCATGGGGACGGAAGCCTGCTTGTTCATCGCGTAATGATACTTCGACCGGTTGAAGTCTATCCAATTCTTGGTGCAGCTTGTATACTCTCGTCGTTTGCGATGCTCATTGCATTGTCGTGGCTTAGTTTAAGCCCCAAATACGCGAAAGTTTTCACCGCTTCAAATTCATATGCCCCGATTTTCCTTAAAGTGCTCGAAGCATCTCTCCATTATTTCATGTGAGTCAGTAAGTATTTCATCCTTCTTATTCCTACAAATGTTGAGTCGTGGTTGAAAACCTGTCGTTAATAGTGTCTTTAAAAAGAGTCTATAATAAAATTCAATTTTTTTTTATTGAGACGTTAAAATTATAAATAATTTCCATATTATTACACCAAGTTCACTAAAACTACCAAGTAATATTTTTTAAGTGCAGTCTTTCTGTATATTTTGCTTCATGGCAAAGATATGAGGGATCAGCATTTATGTATTGCCCAATCCTTTATTATTTATATTTATAATACTCATTATTCATTTAATATTTCACTTTTTGGAATCTTAAGAATATTGCGTAAAAATTTCAAGGCTCTAAAAAAATTGGCGAAATTATGAATATTTGAGCGTCTGTTACTCCAGGCTGGGTTTCAGTGCCTGCTCGACTTAAAAGTGTTTTTCAGAAATTCGTATACCATAACTCAAAATCTACTTGACCAAGCGTTTTGTTTTAAGGGGATAGTACCTGTAAACCGCCATATTTTCCCTGTTTTTCATTAAAATTAGATATTTAAAATAAAGAAGTCAATATATTTTTTTCAAAATTGGCATACAGTTTATTTACACATTAAAATAACAAAATTTTTTTTTTTTTTAATCATTTAAAATGGCGGATGTACACTCAATTCTTCCAGGAAGGTCGGGGCTTCTCAATCAGTGGGCATTGTGTCATCGGCGTCAGTGACCTGAATACAAAAAATCAAAAATTTTTTGGTTTATTATTATTATTATTATTATTTATTAGGACATATTAGCAAAGGACATAAATCGAGTACGTGACTTATGTTTAGTTGGTCTCTACAAAAGGGACATGAAGGAGGTGGATCGCCTTTTAATAGGTGTTGCTGGGTGAGGTTGGTGTGCCCAATTCTTAGGCGGATAAAAAGGCTTATGAGTTCTTTTGGAATGTTGGGCGGGTATATGGATTTCTTGCATTCTGAATTATTTAAATAATATGCGTGGTTGAAATGTGCCCAAGATTTGAGTTTTAGGTTTCAGTGGTTTTGGATAACTTTAAGGTTGTCTTTTGCAGTTAATAGGGGAAGAGTTATTATAGGTGAATAATACATATTTTTGGCAGCTGAATCGGCATGTTTGTTCCCCTGTATGCTTTTGTGGCTGGGGATCCAAAGTATTTTGATTTGCTTCGATTATTTTATTAAGAAGTCACGGATTTGGCTGACAAGTTGGCTGTCGTTGTAGATATTCCTAATGCTTTTGCGGACGGAGGAGCTATCGCAGTAAATGGCGGACTTGCCTTTGTAGGTAGATCCATGGTAGATAGCCTTAAGTAAATCCACCACTTCGGCTGTATAAATGGAAGCATGTAGAGGGAGGTGCCCACCACATAGATGATCCCCGAAGTTATTTTCAACTGCGAAGGCGGTGTTGTTTACGGATTTGGTACCGTCAGTACAGTCGGCTAATTTTTTGGTGTCAATTAGTTGGTGGAAGAGTTTGGAAAAAGCATTATTGCTGGTGGTGCTTTTAGGGTAGTCGTGCAGTTCGTTGTTTATTGATGTCGGTTTTAGCAGCCATGAGATACTTTTTGACAACTTTGTGGTATTTCGATGCCAAGATGTTTTTGTTTATTAATGTCATAATTTCTATATGAATTAAAAACAAATGGGGGAAAAAATTGGCGGAATAAAATACTTCAAAAAAAAATATTAATTTTTGGGTGAATTTTCCTAATATTTTTGCCTCGAAAAATTTTCGAAAATTAGTAAATTCACATAAAAAGTAATATCATAAAAAAGATGTGTGCAAAATTTCAGGGTCAATAATTTTTCGAGTTATCGTGTACACTAAACTGGTTAAATTCTAAGGGCCGATGTTGAATGTGAACCACACCTAAACGTCAAGTTTTTTTTCGCATTTCATTTGATATTCTTCAATCTCAGACTAATTCAATTTGAACCATGGACAGATAGATAATCGAGCAGCGCGTTAAAGTGATTCAGGCTTATTATGAAAACGGGCGTTCAAATCAAAAGGCATATCGCGCTCTTCGTGAAGAAAATCATCTTAAGTGATGAGGCACATTTTCACCTCAGTGGATTCGTCAATAAGCAGAATTGCCGCATTTGGGCTCATGGATAATCCAAGAGTGATCGCCGGAAAACCAATACACCCACAAAGAGTGGCTGTTTGGTGCGGTTTATGGGCCGGCGGCATCATTGGGCCGTATTGTTTCCAAAATGAGGCCGGTCAGGCAGTTACTGTGAATAGTGTTCGCTATCGTGAGATGATAAACGAACTTTTTATGGTCCGAATCGGAAGATATGGATGTGGACGATATGTGGTTTCAACAGGACGGTGCCACTTGTCACACAGCTAACGAAACAATGGCTATTTTGCGCGAAAAATTTGATGGCCGAATAATCTCACGTCGCGGCGATGTCAATTGGCCGCCAAGACCATGTGATTTGACATCGTTGGACTTCTTTCATTGGGGTTATTTGAAAGAAAAGGTGTACGTCGATAAGCCAGCAACAATTAAAGAGCTAAAGGATGAGGAGATAATTCGGCACATTGACGGCATAGAACCTCAATTATGCCTCAGCGTCATTTGGGCCATCGAATGGAGGTATGCCGCCGAGGCCGCGGAGACCATTTAGCCAATATTTTATTCCATACGTAATTGAGCTATACCAGTATTACCATAATAAAGAGAAATGACAATAATTTCTTAAAAAAATTGTATTTTATTTAAAATCAACACCGGCCCTTGAAACTTAACCACCCTTTAGTTTTGAGAAAAACGCGTCTAAAGTTGGAATACAACGTAACTATACCTCTTCCAGCGCTCGAACGCAAAGAATAGAGACGTCACGGTTGACGATCTATAATATAAGCAATATTACTTAAATTTACATCTTAAACTTTTTTTGACATATTCTTAAAGGATTATATTAACATTTTATGAAACAAAAAAAAAACATTTTTTTTTTAATTTTACAGGTATCTGTGCCCTTAAGACCATCTCATTCCCCTTTCAAATTTTATAAGCAAAAAATATGAAGGGCGGGAACCGCAACAATACAAAAAATATATTTTTTATTTGCGATTGCTAAATTATCTGCAAATTACTTATCTTAAATGAGCATCAATTGCAAGTTAATTGAAGTTGAGAGCTCGCATTCGCTGTCAATTCGTTATCGTCGATCCGAGGTAATTTTTATGGTGAGGGGCCGCAAGATCAAAAGTGCTGCCAGCAATTCAGTGCTCAAATACTTAGCATCTTTGTTTTCGTGCTTGTTTTTTTCTTTATTTTTTTTTATTAAATTTACGAGCTGTAAATCCAGTTAGAATACTGCAGCATCACAACCACACCAACACAACCCTACCGTTCAACCCTTACCCTCCTCGACCTCATTAAAGCCGTTAAATGCGCTTTCTTTGCCTTTCTGGTGGTCTTTTGAGATGCGCCGCCTTGGGTCATGAGATGCTGTTGTAATTTTAAGATCAAAAGTACCCCTCTCGGCAAAAAAGTAGGACAACTAATTTCCGTATTTTACCCTTTTTTGTTTAGCTGCTTTGTCAAATCTTTTAGGTGCTGTTTGTTTTTCGTTCTTGATCTTGTTTTTTCGGCTTTCTGCGATGGGTTCATATGAAGAGTTGTGAGGTATTTGACACTTTTGCGTTGAATTGCGTTAATTTCATACATTTGTACGGTGAGTTGCTTTTGCTTTTCAGATAAGAGTGTGTTTATTACAGCAACAACACCAACAACAACAAAGCTAATGGTTCAAAGGGTGCAGCTGAGTGGTCCAGTTTGTAGCTGTCGCTGGTGCTGCGAACTTAATAAATGAATTTTGACAATATTTAATGAACTTTTGACATTTGATGGACATTTGACCGTTAGGGTTACAGGTTTTAGGTGCGCCAAGCAAATAAGAAAGCTCTTGAGAAATATGTGTGTCGCTTTCTTATAATAAATGCAATGATCTACGAGGTTAAAGAGTGGAAAAGAAATGGCGAGAAACTGCCAGTATTACGAGAAAAATCTCTGAAAGGTTTGAAGAAATCAAATGCATAGTTTAATTATATAGGAAATTCGTATGGTTTATGTATGTGTATGTGTGCTTCATGCATAAATGTGTATGTAGACGCATAAAACGCGGGAAAATTTGTTGCAACATGGCTTTTATACGTTTAGAGTCTACATATTTACGAACTAAATATGGAATCCCTTCAGGCTGCACAGTTCATAAGTATGTTTTGTAGGTACATACACATGTAAGTATATCGTATAAATGTATGTTTATGAATTCCTATGTAAGTTTCCTGTGTCAAATGTTATTGCATTGTTTTGGCATTGTAAATATTTTCCGTTAATATAGAACGATTTTCTATTTATCCCTATAGAATCTCCCTGCCCCACTCGCAAACAAAGCAAATTTGTAGTAAATCTTAATTTTGCTACGAAAACTTCAAAGACCTTTCGATTGTAAGCCGAAAAAACATGTAAAAATATTTGCTAAAAAACAAGACGACGGTAAAAGTGATTTGAGGATGTCAAAGGTGAACTTGTAAGCAATAGACAGACGCCTGATCGCAGGGGAATACATATACACACACATATGCACACGCACACATATACATATGCGTAGTGGAAAACAACGAGAGTGCGGCAAAGTCGAGGGCTACATTTGCGCAATCATTAACACCAGAAATGCAAAAGCAACAACAACAGCAATGCACTAAACCATATTTACAGTTTTGCGTAAATGTGTGTGCCGGCATATGGAATTTGACAAATAAACACATACATTTTTAGGATGCAACAATTTTCCATGCCAGCGCATTTCGATGCCAATGGGCAAATATGCAAAAATTGTAAATACGTGGACAACTACTGCCGAGCGGGTAGTCACATGGGCTGGAGGTAGCCGAGAAGGGAGGTTTATAGGCACATTCACTTTACTTAACGCTTCCTTTTGGCATTTCGCCTCGACATCGCACGTTACGCTTAACACAATTTTTTCTCCGCATGATTTTTGCTCGATTTTTCCAAATTTTCAACAAAATGTACGCAATCGAAACGCAGCAGAAATTTCGTTCGAATCGCACTGATTTTACAATTATTTTCTTTGACAACTTGTAACGACATTTTTTTTTTGGTCTTGTTGTCGTGGTTTGTTTATGCATTTTGTTTTTGTTTGTGATGCAATGATAGTGCAAAACTAGAAATTTGCTGTGTGCAGCCGATACGGTTGAGACAATGAGCGCATTTCCAGTGCGTATACATATGTATGTATGTATTAGGGATGTCAGTCCCGATAGCCCGGGACTAGCTTGTATACATTGCAGGATCACTGAAGTTTTTAAATATCAAATTGGTTTATTACAAAATTTTATTACAATAAAACTTTTCAATTTCCTAGAAATTTGCTTTAATTTACGAGGGTCGTTTGAAAAGTCCATGCAAAGTCAGACAGATGTCACTACTGGCGCGCATAGAGGTTATGTTTAGTTAGCAGCTTCTCTTGGAAGAACACACACCAAGTTTCAGCCGGATCGGTATATTTCTTTGTGTTTGACATTCGTTTGATTGGAGGAAGTCGTGTGATTTTTCCTTTTCCATCACCTCAACGCGCCAGCTCACGCCTTAGCAGTTGTGGTCGCACAATTAATCGAAATACAAGAGCTCAAACTCATTTCACATCCCCCCTAATCTACAGGCTATACACCCTCGGATTACTATTTCTCGCTTAATTTCGGGAAAGATTTTATTCAAACGAAGAGGTGATTGCAGAAACGAATATAGGGTGTTTCTTTAGAGGTTAGGTTTTCAAGATGAAATAAAACGTATATAATTTAATGTTATGGCCAAGAATTTAGCTTTATTATAAAGATAAGGGTTTGCCATTATGTTTTAAAAATGATACCCATTCAACCAAAAGTGAGCTTCATCGCTGAACAAAATTTTCTTCGATGCGTCGCGCGAACCGAACCATTATTTTCGTAATAAATTTGCACGATTTGCAAACGTTGTTCAGGTGTAAGTCTATTCATTATGAAATGGCAAACCAAACTGAGCATAAATCAAGTGACAGCTGTCAAAAAGTACATCTACGAAAAAAGTAGTGCCAACTTGAAAACCTAACCTCTAAAAAAAACACCCTATATAAACGAGAGTTCAAGGAATCATTGAGTCCAAGAATTTATGAATAATCCGCTGCGTCGGTAAAAGAAGTATAAATATTTTGTAATTATGGAGTTAGGAGTCACTACCTTCAAAGGGTTTGTTTTCCCTTGACAGTTCAAGCGAAAAGTATGGCCTCTATACTGAAAGATCTTTTTATCAGCAGGTTTTGTATGTAACAAGTTCGGATCAGCATTGGCCGACTCCAGCTCAAATGTTTTGCTGTTCTTGCGTAAAAATTTTAAATGCAATAAGAACAATTAAACCATTCCTTCATGAACTAATATAGCGTTGAAAAAAAATTGTTTCGCGTGGGAAATAACTTTATTTAATTATCAATAAGACATATTAAGGGGTTAGGGGTAGTCAGAGGCGCGAAAAAATGATGATTTTCAATAATTTTTTTTTTTGCTAGTCAATTTCTTTATTTTATAAAAATAAAAGCATAGCATTAATACATCATGTTTCGACTTGACTTTAGCAAAATTTCAAAAAAAAAAAATTAGTAACTGTAAAAGTTATCGCTGTTTGTGAGGAGCTCGTTTCTCCAGAAGTCCCTTGCGGCGATCATCACAAGTCCTTGGAGATTCATCTAAAATCAATCGGACAGCAGAAATTAGTTTTATTAATAGATAATCTTGTGCCTGATCGAAGCTTTTTTCAATATGGTGGCCTCAGGAAATATTTTTTTAGATTTTCGAGAAAAAAACCGACAGTTAATTGCTTAAAAAAATTGAAATTTTTGAGAAAAAAATCCTTCAATCAGGCACGAGTTTTTTATCATTTTCAAAAGCAGCATACATATAATATTATTGAAATCTACCTAGCGGTTTTTAAGTTAAAGTGATCACCAGTTCAAAAAACATAGTTTTGAGAAAAACGCATTTAAAGTTTTGCTATCGAGCTTTAGAGCGCCGTTTTTTAATTCTTGAATAACTCGAAAAGTATTTGTCGTATTCACTTGAAATTTTCACACAATATTTTCAAGATGTTTTACTTTAAGAAAATGCAAAAAAATGCAATCCTTTTCAAAATTCTGACTGCCCCTAACCCCTTAAACAAATAATGAAAAAGTTGTATATTTTGGGTTTTTTTTTGTTTTTTGCACAACTAAATATAAAAACTAGTTGTGAAGTATAGAAGCCAGATGGAAAGCGAAAAAATTATTAACCGTCGAAAAAGATGAATATATCGATTTCATGAAAACATTTTCTTTTTGTCAAAAAGTACTTACGTTTTACACTGTAACCGAAACTGAAACTCTGAAAATGAATCATTCGCACTTCAATTCTGATTTTTCACCCACTTGCACAAGAGTGAGGTTGTGTCGTAAAATCATAGGCAATTTTTTTATTATTGCTAAATATGAAATATATTTGATGAATCAAAATAGTTTGAATTATTTTATAATAAATAAAATATGAAATAAATAAAATATATGAAATATAATATAATATATGTAAATATAAAAAAAAATTGATATAAAATTGACTCAAAAGTGCTCAAAAATAGGCTCATATCCGGTAAAGGGTTAGTTTTGGGGTTTGTTTTAAATTTTCCTTTAATTATATTCGATTACCTTTGGCTGCTTTAAGGTGGGGCATAAACTTTTTTAGAGTTTTTGTGTTTGTATATTTTTATTAATTTTTCTTTATTATTGTTAATTTTGGTTTTTGTTTATGTACATTTTTTTAATTGTATTTTAAGACTTCGTATTAGTAAAAATATTTATTTGGAAACGAGCTGCAGCTGATCTCCGGGAGCTCCTCTCAAAAAAGACGTTTTGCGGTGGCCACTATATCTCTGAACTGGATCCTCTGAAATTAAAAAACCAAACAGATTTCGTAATGCTAAATCTAGTAATTGATCGAAGGAAAACAAAAACAAAATAAAAATCGAAAATTTTTTTTTAACTTACATGGAATTGCCTATTCTACGACCTCCACCGCTTCGGCATCTTCTAATAACTTGAGCTGATGTTGTCTGCGGGCCATTCTTCCATCTCGGATGCTCTCACGCGCTCTGAGACGGAAATGTTCACGCGCTGCTCATCTTCTTTTTCGGCATATGAATGCGCATTGGGCCCAAGTGTAATTCCTGTTGGCAGCTGCACCATGAGTCTCCGGCTTTGTACTTTCAAGCACTCTGAAACGCCTTTTCAAATTTGCTTGTATCTTTGGAAATATTCACCAAAACGATATTAAATTTTCTGTGTGTATTCTTAAATATATAGTATGTACACTAAGAAAAATAATAATAATAGAAAAAATCGATTTTTTGAAAATTCAAACTGTATATAACCCCTTAATAAATAAGTGATTCTTAAAATCAGTTTATTTTAAATTTAAAATAGTTTTATGTCACGATATATTTAAATGCTTTCAGTTATTGAATGTCTGCTCATACTCAGATTAATGGGTTAAGTAATAGTATGAGTCGTTTATTAGATTTGATTTTTATAAGTGACAACATTAGTTCTGTTCTATCGCAGTCTTTTTCTTCTATATCGCCGATCAGCGTTCACCATATTCCTTTAAAGCTAGACTTGGAATTTTTAGAATTTTTTGAATCCAGGCCCGATAGTGTTCATCCCTCCTTTAACTTTGCCAATTGTGATTTCCAAACTCTCGATAATGCCTTACGTGAAATTGATTGGGAAGTATCTCTAGGCAATATTGAAGTTGCTGAGTGCTTTAAGATATTTAAAACTTTAGTCCTTGATATATGCTCTCAACATGTTCCAATTTTTAAGCATGTAAATTATAAGATTCCTTGGTGCACGAAAGAACTTAAACATCATAAAAATTTGAGAATTAAGTTTTTTAAGAAGTTCAAGTTAACTAACGAAACCCGCTATTATGATTTTTTTATCCTCCACAGGAATAAGTTTCGTACTTCAAATAAGTCTTTGTATAAGGAATTCATTCACAAATCTGAGCTTAATATAAAAAGTAACCCGAAGAATTTTTGGCGATATATTAAATCGATCAAAAAGGCCTCTTCTATTCCTAACTCTGTTTTTTATAGGGACGTAACTGCTTGCTCTGTCAGCGATGCAGCGAATTTATTTGCTGATTTCTTTTCATCTAACTTCGTGTCTGATGAAGATATTCAGGAAGAACATTTGGCAGCCATTCGCCATAACTTCGTGGGGAAAGTGTCTTCTTCAGTTGACTTTGGTTCGCTTGTTCTATCAGATGATGATGTCATTGAGGGATTGTTAAAGATTAAAAACTCTGCCCATTCGGATGTAGACGGGCTTTCTGTAACTTTGTTTAAAAATTGTCGCTCTTTGGTTCAACCTCTTAAACTAATTTTTAACAAATCCTTGGCCGAAGGAATATTTATCGATGATTGGAAGCTGACTTCAGTCACTCCTATCTTCAAAAGCGGTAATAAAAGTGATATTGTAAATTACAGACCAATTTCCAAATTATCTGCTGTATCTAAACTCTTTGAATGCGTTGTTAAAGACAAGTTGTATTTTAGTGTTAAACGTCTAATTAGTCCACGTCAGCATGGTTTTGTAGCTGCAAGATCTACCTTAACTAACTTATCCGTTTTTTCTGATGATTGCCACGCTGGCTTCCAGAATGGTTTCCAAACTGACGCGATATACACGGATTTTTCTAAAGCCTTTGATAAAATCTCCCATACGATTTTAGTAACTAAATTGGCTTGTCTCGGTTTTCATTCTACTTTCCTTGATTGGATTCGGTCCTATTTAATAATGAGATGCTGCACTGTAGTTATCGATGGTGTTTTTCGAAACACTACACTGCCACCTCTGGTGTACCTCAGGGTAGTATTTTAGGACCTTTGTTATTTGTTTTGTTTATTAATGATATATGTTCGTGTTTTTCCTTCGCTAATTTTCTTCTCTATGCTGATGATCTAAAAGTATACGCTGAAATAAGAAATTCTAGTGATTCAGCCGCCCTACAGTCCGAGTTGAATAATTTATTTTCCTGGTGCCTTATAAATCGTCTATTTCTTAATATTGAAAAATGTTATAAAATCACATTTTCTAAGCTTCAAAACCCCCTCAACACCTCTTATCATATCAATTATACATATCTTGGCTCGTCTGATGTAATAAAAGATTTAGGGGTTTTCTTTGATTCAAAGCTTAATTTTATCACGCACCTAAGTTATGCCGTTTCCAATTCTCTTGCTATTCTCGCTTTTGTTAGACGGCACTCATCGCATTTCACTGATCCATATACTCTTAAGATTTTATACTCTGCGTTTGTGCGGTCCAAATTAGATTATGCCTCTTTTATTTGGAGGCCTTATCATGCAGTTCATATAAATCGAGTGGAGAGGGTTCAAAAAATTTTTGTGCGTTTCGCGCTACATTCACTCAATTTCTCAGACCCCAAACCATCATACGCCTCACGCTGTCGTTTGATTAGTCTCTGTCCATTAAGTGACAGAGGTACGTTTCAGGCAGTTTCTTTTATTTTCGATCTTGTTAATGGACTAATTGACTGCCCGTTTCTTCTTGAAAGGATACAGTTTAATGTTCCTTGCAGGAACTTTCGTCGTGTCAAAATTTTTCATGTTGGCGTTAGGAGGACATTATATAGTTCCAAAGCACCTCTTGTTAGAACGCTGTCTGGCATTAACTATCTCGCCTCCCTTTTGGATCTAGACTTTTCCAGAGCGAAACAGGTATTTAATACCCAATTAAAAAATTTCTTCCTTTGTAAGAATTCTAAATAATTACCTAATATTTCTGTTAATTTAGTTTAATAAGCTTTCATTTTGTCAACTACTTCTATATAAATACTCTTAGTTCTATGTAGTCAGTAAGAAACTTTGTATTTCTTGACTTACTAAAATGAATTAATCGTCTTTGTAAGTTATAAGAAATTTTATCTTTTTCTTTTACTCATTACAATTGGAGCTAGTTAATTATAAGTTTAGTTTTACTTTGATTAATTAATTTAGCATTCATCTGTTTTCATAGTCTGTATGAAATACTGTATTTTTAGACTATTAATTGAATTAAATAAATAAATAAATTAAATAAATATTAAAAAAAGGTAGGTTCCACGACGAATTGCTTTCAACATAGTCCCGAATCTCGGGATCAAAATTTTTGCTAATATTGGCATTCCTAGTATTAACGTATGTTTGTATGTACTCGTATAAAATGCATTTCTGTGTGTGTGTGTTTGGATGACTGCGCTAAAAATGTCTGCGAATTGTGTTGTTGCCATGTTTTTTGGGTTGATTTTTGATTTTTGGTGGTGAGCATCGGTTGTAAAACTAATCATGACCAGAGTCCCTCCCTGGTCTGCTTGTTAATTGTAAAAATTATCTGTTGCTGTGACTAATTCTGTTTTTATGATTTGCACTGATTTCAATCCCCTACTTTCGCTAAAACAAACGAATGTTTTTGTATATTAAATATGTAATAGTAAAAATTTTCATTTTATATAGTCTAGTACACTATGGACAAACATACATGCATACATATATACCTACATATGTTAATACATAAGCGCGTAGGCAGCCAAAATTTTCGCTTTGCCGAAATAGAAGAGATAAATAAGTATTTTATGCGATACAAATATTTTAATTTTAAAAGTTTAAGGCTTAAAATGAACAAATCGTCTCCTTTCTGTAACTTAGTATCTACAAAATCATAATTTTCAGTAAATCGATAAAAATGTTTAGAGTTACTTAACGTCTATGAAAAGTTATGACTTATTTGATACGATACTTATAGTAGATACGAGGTTTTTGAATTCGAACATTTAGATACGAGAGAAATCGAAGCGCCCTGAAAAAAATTCTATAATCATTATGAGCATTGTATGTTTTGTTTTAAGTAACAGGAGTGCTAAGGAGTGTTTTTCACTAAAAATCTCAATTTCGAAAAAAATGAAGTTACGAGGTTAACACAGAAAGAGGACGAAATGCAGAAGTCATTAATTTCATATTTAGACATTAAAGAAAACAAAAAGAAAAAAAAGAGAAAAAAACAAGACTTGGTATTAGAAATATTATCAAGCATAAAGGTAACACCGCCTTTATTTAACGTATTTGGATTACAAAAAAGTTGGTCGAAAGCGAAATCAATTATGCCCTTATTTGTATGAAAACGCACGCATGAACGAAAAGATGACGTACACGATGGAAATTCTTAGAAGTATTTATTATGTCTTCTAAATATTAAATTTCTTTCAGTTTGGTAAGACATTTTTCGATGCGATTTAATTGCCAAGTCAAGTTCATGCAGATGATTGTTCAGGCCCTGATGGATTTGATGAAGTGTGCGACCAAGATGTAAAAATCTATGATCGTATTACTATTGCACCTCATCGTTATCCCATGTAGCCAAACGTTTTGATTTGGTTGAAAATTGAAATTGAAATTTTGAAAAGGTCGAGTCAAGGAGCCCCAAGAGATTTGGTGGCTCCTAAACACTTTGATTTGGTTAGCCTTAGATTATATGGAGAAATAAATAAAATATCGTAAAATGAAAATATGTTGATAGCTATGCTAAATTGTATTTTTTTATAGTTATTACCAAATTGGCTTTAGCATTGAAACGGATTGAAAGAAAGTTAAATTTGAAAATTTCAATAAATTCTATTCCTAATAAATAAATTGGTATTTTTTTGGGTTATTACTGCAAGATTTAAAGTTACAAAGTTTTTATGGCTACAGGTAAAGGGTTTTCTAATAACAGGTGATTGCGCTATCGAGAGATGATTTTTCATGACCGGAATTGGATGGTATTGTTCTCGACAACGTTTATATTCGACAAGGCGGCGCTACTTGCCACGAAACTACTGATCTTTTACTGGAAAAGTTTCCGGATCGCCACAATTGGCCACCGAGAACTTGTGATTTAACACCTGGTGACTTTTTTCTTTGGGGCCACGTGCAAGAGAAGGTTTACGCCAACAGCCCAGCGTCGATTCAAGACCTCAAAGATGGAATTCGTGAAGCTATCGAGGACATAGGGCAGCCACTTTCAATTCGGTTATGGAAATTTTCCTGAAAAGGATATTGTACTGTGGTAGCATTTTTCTTTGAATATCAAAATAACACCTCTTATTGGAAAACCCTTTACATATTGTACACTATTGGCCAAAACTAACCCTAGAGGATTTCTAATAATACCTGGTAATTCAATAATATCACATAAATTATTGCAATATTTTTGTACCATGTTTTTCCTATTAGTTCGGTATTAATAAAACTTAAAAAAATCTTTTAATATAAAAAGTGGATCAGTTAGTACTAGGACAATTCGAATGACCTCTCCATTCACAGTTCAGTCGACGAACAGCGGGAAACCCATTTATTTCGCCCCGAAAACAAGAAAGCAAAACTTGAGTTTGCTAAATCCCATCTTACCTGGGCAGTACAGATATAGAAAACTTTGTTGCGCTCTGATGAAACCAAATGTAAAATAAAAGATTCTGACGGTATAAGGGGATTAAGAAGGAAGATGTTGATGAACAGGAGTCTATGGAACACTTAATCATCAACTGTGAGGCATTAGGCCACAGGATACGCAGAGTTCTGTGCTCGTATTATACCTATTAGAGGAGGAAGACCTACAATTGCTCCCTCTTAAGGAACTGGTTCGATTCCTCGGTGTACTAAATAATTATAATTAAGTAATTAGGGGCGCACAATAGATCAATCTGGTCGTAGTGCTCAAAGGCCTTAGCCTAACCCGTACAAGCATTACCATTACCATTACCAAGAAGGCCAAAACAACAAATATTTTCGTCTGGAGATGCTTATCTGGACAAGGAATCGGTCCTGTTCACCGAGTAGAGAGTGTAATGGATCGCTTTATGTGTATAGACATTTTTAAATATGTAATTCTGCCGTATACTAAGGAAGAAATGCCATTAAAATGGAGGTTCCACCAGGATAACGATCCTCTAGGTTAGGTTTGGCAGCGGCATCGCACATAGAGACAGCGATGCCACTTAGACCACAAAATGGGTGTGTTGCGAACCGCAGTGGCTGGGTTACATTTCCCATTCCATATTGAACCATCCTGAGCTTTTGACAAAGCGTAAAAGGTTGATGATACCTAACGTGTATAGACTATCTATATTCGTTAAGAAGTAGGTTCTTAAATATCGGTTCCTGCTTCTGGCTAGTTTCCAACTCCTCACTATTCCTACAGCTACAGAAACCATGCGTGTAAACGCCTAATCTCTTTGCATGATTTCCTATGAGACAATGTGCTGTGAGGGCCCCTACTAAGGTCCTAATTTGAAGTCTACTCAATTTTATAATATTCTTGGACAGACGCAGATTTAGCCTTGGTCATGTTTGCCTAGCAATTTCACAGGTATGTACTCGTACACTAATCCACCTTTGATTTACAAAACTGATTAGTGCGACATTGATAAGAAGCTTACAAGTTGCGAGATCCTCTATCTCTCATGTCTCTAGGCAGTGTAAATCGCAGTTAGGGTAAAATGCTATAGAGGTCTTAGACTTGACCGCCCAATCTCCCGATCTCAATCCGATTGAGAACATATGGGAGATTCTAAATTTGAAAATTAACTGAAAAAATGTTACAGCAAAAGAAGATCTGTTTAAAGCTGTTGAAGAAGCCTGGTACAACATATCGCCGGAAGTTATAAGTAACTTAATTTCTTCTATGCCAAAGAGAAGTGCTGAAGTCATCAAAAATAATGGGCTTAGTACAAAATACTAAACAATACCGGTAAAGATTTTTCTATTAACGGATTAGATTAGAATTTTTTTAGAAATTTAGAAATTTTAGAAATTATTTAAATTTTTTGAATCTTTTAATCTGTCTCAATACTAACGCCAACAACTACAAAATATAATGGATATGGAAATCATTTTCCGCCCTCGTAAAAGAGGTATCACTGCTAATACTATTTTTGTGTTCGCTCTACTAATGTACTGGTGATTTGAAGGCGTATTTGTGAGGACTCGATCGCAGTAGTTGACATTCGTTTGAAGCGTATAGATCCTTTTTTATCTGACGTCAAATATGTCTACGTCCGTCCCAAAAAAAAAGCCTCTGTGGGAAGTCATTAGCTTCATTATTAGCTTTTAAAGAAAAGTGTCGCAAGTCCAACCCTTGATGATATGTCTAAAGAGTTGGATGGAAGGGTAACTGGGTGCAACACGTAACTGGGTGCCACATCAATTAAAGGAAACATCGTGAGGGATATTCAAAGACGTTTGGTGACGAGTGAGGTGCTTCTTGAACGGCACAAACATCGTCACTGGCGATGAAATATGGATTTATTATGATAACCCCAAGCGTCGAAAATGTTGAAGCCTGCTAGGTGAACGGGTTCATCGACACCATCACTGGCGATCGTTACCGGCTGCAGCTAATGCGTTTGAATCGAGCTCTTAGCTCTTAAAGAGAAGCGGCCGGAATGGGACGGTAGACATGACAAACTGACTTTGCGGCATGACAACGCGAGGCCACACGTGGCTTAGTCGATCCAGAAATATTTAGAGGGACTGAATTGTGAAATCTTGCCCCACCAGTCGTATTCCTCAAACACTGCACCTTCGAATTACCATTTGTTCCGATCAATGCAGTCAACCCTTATTGGGGAGCGGTTCACTTCTTGTGATAGCAACGAAAACTGGCTGAATGAATGGATCCAGTCAAAAGAACTCGAATTTTTCGTCAGAGGAATCCGTATGCTGCCTGAAAGATGGAGTAAAATTGTAGCTTCCCAAGGCACTTACTTCACATAATATCAGGTATTGATTAATTGTTTAAATAAGTCGTAACTTTGGCTAAGAAGGGACGAAAACTTATTCTCATACCCAATATTAAAATAGAATTTGACATATTGTAGTTATCAATTAATTTTAGTTTACTATTTCCATTTTACGATATTTTATTTATTTTTTCACATAAAACTGACAGTAGAGCCAAAAATATGCTCACCAAATCACAAAATTAAAACACAGGAATTTGATGTTGCTCGGGCATTTCGAATTGGTTCTTTCAATGTCTCCATTGATAGAAATCTGCAGATCTTAGAATTACGCTAATGAAGTATAGCCGATCGTTAAACCAACTGTCAATCGCGCACAGAAGCGTTGAATGACCGTTGCAAACAGCCAACCAAAGGAATCGAATATCGAAATCAATTTTATGAAAATCACACTTCAATAAAATCAATGCTGACCCACACAACGCAGCTCTCTCTCGGAGCTCCTCGTAGACGTCACAAAAATCAGCAGAGGCAAATGACAATGGAATTGAATTGAACAGGCTGTGGTAATGAAGAAATTATGACAGGCTGCCTCTTTCCTATCGATATTGTTGCACCATTTTGATATGCGTCATAAAAACTGGCACAGAAGTGAACAACGGCAGGACATCGCAGAACAGATGGGACACTTGGTCAAAATCAGCGGACATCTCAAGAGTTCTGTGTTAATTGCATAAGTTATGATGTTGCAAGTTGTTTGCACGCCTGCCACTTTGATATGTGGCATGCAACAAACGGCGGTGAAATGCGACTTTGCACTAAAATTGATTAGAAAAAATAGGGCATCTGCTGCGGCTGGTTGTGTACGTACGTAACGGCGGTGGTGGTGGTTGTAAACGAGAAATGCATTAACTCTTACTCATCCATGCGCACATCCACATATACATACACATGAGTGGCACATGCACATGTAAATACACACACACACACACACACCCATGTGCCATACAAAACGAGCAGTCACGCATCATAACAATCATTATGCGATTTCACTTTGATGATTTCAGATTTTCTTATGAATCTTATGGATTAATCTTGAAAAACCGCACAAAGCCTGGAAGCACACCTGGATAGTTCGTTACTTCTTGGCGGCTTACTGGACTAAGCAAAAACAAGGCACCCTTTTTAGTTGCGTACAAGCGTTGCGTTGCTAAAAAAAAAAATGACCGGTATTGACCTTTGATGACCCCGAGATACTTTTTTCTTGTTTTCGGGCACTTTTTTTCTTCGGTTTTTTCTTTAGCAATTTGCATATGCCCGACTGTGTGACTAAGTAAATTACGCGCGTACGCACGTATGTATGAGTGTACACGCCAGTGGCATGTAAAGCAGCCAAATGAATTTTGACAATTGAAATTAGAACGGTAAACTGGCCGAAGGATCTAAGAAATATTTTGGGCACTTTTTTGATTGGATCGCAGAAATCTTGATTTTTATGGGCACAAAATTAATTAAAAATTTGTGCTTACCACATAAAGAAGGGGAAGTAAAGATTATGGCGGGGTTTTGAATCGTGTTCCCATACATATATATGTATGTATGTATGTATGTGTACTGATGGACTTATGTACTTATATATGAAGATTTTGTTGAATGGCAACATTCTCTTTATGTAGATTATTTCTATGTATGCGAAACATGGCATTTTGAGCATTCTTTCATACACACATACATACTTACATATACCGCCATTATTTCGCTTTCGTAATTGCAATGTAACTTATCGCATACGCTCAAAGCCTCACCCATGCATGTTTATGTGTGCGTGTATGTGTGTGTGTACATCAAAGTAAATAAGATGTTATGCCAAAACGCTTGTGTTCTCTCACCTTTCTCCCGTTACTTGTTCAGCACTTATTGAACCATTTAATTTAATTTGATTATTTCCGAGATCTTTGCTTATGTGAACTTTAATGCATACATACACACACATAGCCATGCATACATATGCACACCCGAATCTGAAATGAGACCGTTAGACTTCCTAATCTCCACAGCGCGCCGTCAACTTAAGTCGCGTTAAATTTTGATTGACATTTCTCTTTTTATTATTCATTTCACTTTTATTCCAATCAAAAATCTTTGTTCTTCACTCACTTGGCAGGAATTTTATTTAATTATTTGACAAACTGGCAAATCAACGGCGATTATTGTACCTCTACGTCGAGTGTTAAGGGCTGCGGACGGCGGATGCTGGAAATAACGCTTTTTACATTTTTTCCATGTATTTTAGAGGGAGCGACACGATGCGATACATTAAGATTTCATGACATTTGACCATTTACTGAGCCAAAGGGTTAAAGGGATGAGTTGTCGTGGCTCTGTTTGACACTGGTGAACTGATGTTTCAGATCAGTTGAAAGGATTAGAGTAATTTTCGAATGAACTTTTGGTTATTAAAAATGTTAAATTTTTTCCATTGATAAACAACATTTTTAGAAGACTTTGTTTTACAGCTAAAAAAACTAGTTTGAGCGTAGAGAGCTCAGCATTGTGCGAGTGGATGATAGATTCATAAATTAGTATTGAATGAGAGAATAAGCCACCTATTTTAGTTAGCATCTACTTACACAGCTACAGATCTGCAAGGTTTCTTGGCTAAATGTACGTTCCTTGGCTCGTATGCTGCCAATATCGCGGACCTTAGAAACTGCAGAAAGATCTCCACACACAATATCCGCTCTGCGCTTTCCTGCTCGTCGTCATACAACCTAACTAAGCTGAACTTAAGATGCTACAGCTGAAATTCAGAAATTCGTCGATGTTCAGCAATGACTAGTAAAAATAGGCCATCTACGTAAAATGGGTCAGCTGAAATGAAAACTCTCAAACGCGGGCCATGACTGTAGCCGAAATCCGCAGTCACAAAAATCTGCGGTAGGTTATGCTTCGGTGGAAGGAGCATGAAATTCATCTGAAGATAATAAAAACGAAGTGGCTAATTGAACGAAAATCAAAGCTCTCCATACATAGCAAAATAAAATAAATATGTAAATAAAGAAAAAAAAAAATAAAAAAAAAATAAAAAAAATTGTAAAACCTGTGTATGGCGCACAATTGTGAGCGCGACTCCAGAATGAATTTCCTTCTAGATATGCTCAACTCACCTTGGTTCGTCCGTAACAAGGATTTTCATCGTAACCTCCAGATCTGTACGGTCGCTGAAGAAATTAAAAAGCAAGTACAAGCCCACTCCCTCAAGCCCCAAGGGCACGTGAATGAGGAAGCTAGTAAACTTTTCAACACCACAGTCCTAAACCGACGACTCCAACGAATTAAACCACATGATCTGGCATGATGGCTGTTGACTTAAGAAGGGATAATGAAAATCTCTTTACAAAATTCTCTTTATATTACCAAAATTGTGGCAGAGTTGGGCGGCCTCTCTCTCCACCGGCAGGTGAGCAGGGGCACGCCGCAACCATCATTTCTCTGGATCATTGTTATTAATGACTTCCTCTCGAAGAGGTGATCACAATTGGCCACCGAGATCTTATGATTTAACACCTTGTGACTTTTTTTTTGGAAGAGAAGTTCTAAGCCAACAGCCCAGGGTCGATTCAAGACCTCAAAGATGGAATTCGAGGACATAGGGCAGCCCCTTTGCAATTCGGTTATGGAAAATTTCATGAAAAGGATATTGTCCTGTAAGCGTTGTCATGGCTGTCATTTGCTTGATGTTATTTTCCACTATTAACAGCATTCCTTCCTCTTTATAATGAAATAAACATCCGATCATTTATAGTAAAAATTAGCATTTTTCTTTCATTATCAAAATAACACCTCTTGTTGGAAAACCCTATAGTACAATGCAATTATACACTGTTTTTTTCATAAAAAGTTATGAAACCGTTCAAAATTTGATGATTTTTAAATAATAAAGAGAAATTAAAGGCATTTCTCTCGAGTTTTAATGGCATTAAGTTAGCGCATAATCGATTTCACACTTTGGTCCGTCTGTATTAGCTTCCCACATCTGCTCCTTAATAGAACGAAATCTGTTAATAATCAAGATATTGATTATAAAAGAAAATATATACGGTTCCGTCAACTCCCATCTATCACCCCATAATAGAAATAAGTCCACAAAAACAAGCCATTGTGATCGCCCACAATGCAATTTGAGGCATTTAACAGCCACAAAATGAGCATGAAATTGTTTTCGGAAGTTCAGATGCTAACCAAACTAACATAGATAGTGCTGCAAAAACAAACAACGCATACAAAAACAATAGCCAACAAATCAACAAAGGCGAAGTACAAGCGACAATTGTGTTAATAAATTTACAAAATTACACCAGAAAGTAGACGGCAACCAGATTGACACCTTAATTCCAATACCTAAAAAGAGGGCAACGAAATAGTTTCGAATGGCCATCGAAGAGTAGTAAGAAAAAGAAGCAGAGATAATAGTAATAGTAGGTGACAAGCTGTGTGGACAACAAATGCTGTCGGCCGGCCGAAAAGGAAAGGATATACGCCCTTTAACACACCCACAGGCGCACGCAACACGACCACCAGAAGCAGCATCAGCGCCACAAATAACAAAGTGCAGCAACAAACAACGTCTGCAAGACATAAAAAGGTTAAAATGTTCATAAATATGGTCAATACGAGTTGTCTGCTCAACAAAACTATAACTGCAAGTATGAGCTCATAGCAGTAGCCAGGACATTAGGTCCTTTTGGCAGCATACAAATCACTTTATTGAAAATATTTGTATAGCCATTACGGCGACGAAGCGGAGAAACTGCATACATGAGTACACATCTATATATACGTACATATTTTTATTACATTTGTGATGTGACCAAAACTCACAAGACAACATTTAAGCAACAAAAACAATACGATTAAGGCATTACATACTTAGTAGGTGGTGCTGATCGCTATTCAGGCATTGTGTTGGCACTGACCAAACGCCGTGACCAGTAGCATCCAGTAGTGTAAGTCAAAACTGCCTTCGCTCACCTTCAGTCTCTTCGGAAAGGAACATCCGCTCAAGGAAGTGGTGGTGGTCAGGATATTGATACACTACTTAGAGCCATTCGTGTGCCGGCACACTTACATATGCAGATACTTATCTACCTTTGTTAAACTTAAATGGGCGTGGAAGAAAAGTAAAAGGCCAAGCTGATGTAGCCATGCACCAAAGAAGTGTGCAAATCAAATAGGCAGGTGTGAGTTTTGGTTTCGTTGAGGTATTTTGAACAAATGTCAGTACCAAGCAGTCGTGTGACATACATACGGCCACATGCCATTGGCGGCTTTTGCGGTTATGCTATTAAGTCGCCTGCAAGGAAAGTGCCACATGCCACAAAATCCGAGGCAGACTTTAAAACGGACGCAAGATTTTAGGATAATGAAACCACAAACAGAATTTATTCTAAAGTCGATGATTTTTGTTGATACCGTTAAAAGAGTTATTATCGGTCAATTCAACTGATTATAGATACATTTGGTATATGAGCGGAATTTCTCTACCCTAGAGGTTGTAATTAATGGGTTATAATGTCATTTGGATTTTTCTGCTACTTGTATTGCTTCCTCTCCACCTGCTAAGTGCAGTAAGTTTTCCTAACAGCTACTTATGGACACTACAGATAGTAGGTGAAATGACTATTGGTCAGCGAAGTTAACCTTAGTTTACCGTTTAGAAACATTGGACTTCTTTAGTGATTTTAAAATATAAATCTCGGACATGAAAATTCAGCTGCTTGTAAACACATCCTTTCCCACAACTTTCCCAACGAGAGAAGATTGGGACAATGGGGTAATG
Organism: Anastrepha fraterculus; assembly: GCA_037575425.1. Lineage (NCBI taxonomy): Eukaryota > Metazoa > Arthropoda > Insecta > Diptera > Tephritidae > Anastrepha > Anastrepha fraterculus. The sequence continues at coordinate 18,675 of JAYXIM010041212.1, read as the reverse complement.
GACAATAGAAGCGGAATCAATATCTATTCTGATGGTTCCAAGTTAAATGAACAAGTAGGCGAAGGCTTTCACTCTGAAGGAATGAATGCCAACACCTTATTCCGGTTACCGGATCACTTTAGTGCATTTCAAGCTGAAATTCTAGCTATCAGGGAAGGCCTGTTAGCCCTAAATAAAAGTATTCTCACCGCAAGAGATATTAATGTATATTCAGAGAGCCAATCTGCTGTAAAAGCTTTAAAAGCGCCTAATATTAACTCGAAGACAGTAAAAGAATGTATCAACGTTCTGGCAGAACTATCACAGTACTTTGTTAAAAACCTGCTCTGGGTGCCAGGTCATAGAGACACAGAAGGCAACTGCAAAGCAGATGAACTGGCGAGATTGGGTACCACATTACCGATCCAACCAGACAAAGCGAATATACCTATACCTTTAGCAACTTGTAAGATGCTTATAGACAAACATACTATCAGAGCTGCCAACAGGCTATGGACTAAGTTCCTGAGCTGTGCAACAAGTAGAATAACGTGACCAGAATGGAAAATAGGTCGCAAAAATCGACTGTTGAAACTGAACAGGAAGAACATGAGAAATCTTCGCGGGCATTGTGTGATTGGCAGGCATGCCAGTAGACTGGAAGCACCCTATAACGACTATTGCAGAAGCTGTAACGACATTGAAGAAGAAGAGACTATAGAACACTTTCTATGCGGGTGTTTGGCTCTGGATAGAAGAAGGTTCAATATTTTAGGAAAAAGTTCCCTTAATAAGTTGGCAGAAGTAGCCAATACAAAAATAAAAAGCCTTCTAAGATATATTAAAGCCGCAGGTTGGTTCAATGAGGGCAATGTAGAGTGAGGAGAGGGGACAGCCCTGGTGGTATCTCAATGGGCCTACAGCAGACCTAAGTGTGTCAACAGACAACCACTATACCTACCTACCTAACCAAACTCTGGAAATTCAAGAAGATTTGGTCTAGAATGGGCGGCGTTTGGAAAGCTCAAAGATATGTTTAAAAGCAATTTGCCTATATGCCTTAATAAAAAGGTTTATGATTAATGCGTTCTAGCCGTTATAACCTATGGCTGCGAAATCTCTACTCTTACAAAGAATACTGCACAGAAATTGCGCATGGCTCAAAGAGCACTGGAAAAATCGATACTGGACGCAAACAGAGAACAGATGGACAAAGGGAATCCTAGAACGGAGACCATGAGAAGACAAAAGAAAAATCAGAAGACCGTCCACAAGATGCAACGATGACATTAAAAGCCATGACAAATTGGTTAAAAACAGCGCAAGACAGAGAAATTTAGATATCAATGGGGGAGGCCTATGTTCAACAGTGGACCCAAACGTCTGGATGATGTTGATGATTATGATGCCAAAATTTGTTACGAAGACTGACTAGATATGTGGCATAAGCAATTTTGCATGTTCTTAAACGTAATTTGCCGAACTTGCTAAAAACACCATCAGTACTTCAGTAGTCCAGCTCTATTGTCAAAATGTAAATTTCCAAAGATTTAAAATGTCTGGCTAAAGTTGAACATTCTTAAAAATGTGCTCCAGATCCATTAAAATAAAAGTGTGTTTGTTAATAGTTTGGCCGAGCTTCTCTAACAATGTGTCGTGTGCATCTTGATGGGGGAGCATGCAGTTACATATCGACTTCGAACGTCACGAGGAGCTTTCTCGTTGCCCACGCGGTTAAGTTAAACGGTTGCTCATATAAGAGCCCACTTGGACAAATAATCGAATTTGACCAAATTTCCATACGAAGGAAAACAGAGAGAGAGAAGAACGGAACAGGGTGAAAAAGGAAGAGAGGGCTTTGGATAAGAGGAAGATGACGATCAAACGGTGACTAATTACAATTGCGTTAACCGCTTCAAGCTGCTGATTTAATTCACTAAGGGTGTGTTATTTAAGCCTGCGATATTCGCATGTTAAGTTAGATTAGATATATCTGGATGATCTGAATAGATCTCAAATAGACCACAAGGTTTGTAGTGTTACCTGTGTTGTTGGAGTCGTTTTTAACATAGTTCGTGATACAGGTCTTGGGGAGTTTCAATCGACACTTTAAATCTTTGCCAGCAATAGCCTTCAGAGATGAAAAGTATACTGATCCCAGGCAGTTGTAACGAGTTTTGCCTGGAGCAGGGCAGTGGCAAAGGAGACATAAAAGGAAAATGAGAGCCAAGATTTCTGGATCTTAGCCCGGCGAGAACGGAACTGCTGAGAAGAAAGTGATTAGATGAATTTACCTCATCCTCCAGACAGCTTCTGCAGGAAGGACCTGAAATAATCTGAAGTCTCACCGCATGGATACTTAACGGACAATGTCCGGTAAGAATACCCACCAAAGTCGAGAGCTGCTACTTTAATAGTCTTAGAAATTCCCTCAAGCGTCTCCGATCTACCATGCCCGGAAGGATTTCGAGACTTTGCTCATTTGCGCACTAACCCAGCGTTTGCTGAGTTGAGGCGAAGCTCTTCTTTTCAGTAGCAGACCCAATCAAAATAACAGCAATCCTCTCATTTCGCGGTGCAACCGTCTCGAGAGATCCTTGTTTAGCTAGCTCATCAGCACAGCAGTTTCCCACTGTGCCACTGTGACCGGAAACCCAAATAAGTCTAATATCAAAGTATTCGCATGCAGTTGATAGAGAAATCAGGCATGGTCCGACTATTTTCGAATGCACCAACAACGAGCCCTGAGCGCTAATTGCCGCTTTGCTGTCGAAGTCATCTGGCTTCTCTTCAGTTTCCCAATAAATATTTCGTCTACTTGGTTGCGTTCGAGTAATGTGCGGATGTATTGCACATTTATTTTCAATGAAGAAAGAGCTTTTTATGAGTACGAGTACAAAGTGTTTTTAATGCAGTTCTGGCTGTTCGCAAATTTGTCTAAAAGGCTCGAGGAATGATTGGCTTGTTAATGGAAAGCGCTCACTATTGCCATTGTCGACCTCAGTATCAAAAATTTATCATTTTAGAACTTTTTGGAATTTCGTTTAGAAGGTCCATTTTGCATTGCCAGTATAGGCAACTTCCCAACTGCTTCATTATCACTGTCCGATTTGAGCTATACTCTATATATACCTTTTGTATGCAGAATTTAATCGCATGGGTCTTGAGCAACTCCAGCAGAACTCTTTGCAATTCCATAAATAATTCGACTTTTGCCAGTTAACTCCGGTAATTGTCTGATCAGAGGTCAACAAAATGCCAATTGACGTATCGTAGCTACTGTTTGATCACGTTGCACTTTTTGTGAGCGCTCTGCAAGGATTTGTGATGGTACATCATAGGTAAAAAGAGTTTTAGGTGTGTGCTGATTCATCATCATTCTCATCGGTTCCTGTTTCTCCCACTGAAGCATAGGGTTTCAGTGAAACACCTCCATCTGATTCTATTTTTTGCAAGAAGCTTAATTTCCTTCCAAGTTTTTCCAGGCGTTTCAACTTCCTTCTGGATAGTTCTCCTCCAAGATATTTTTGGACGGCCAACCTTGCGAGCACCTTGTGGTTTCCAATACAGTGCTTGACGACAGCTTTCATTTGCGTTCTTGCGATACGTATGCCCAATCCACCTTCACTTTCGCAGTTTTATCATATGAGCTACCGGCTGACAAAGATACCACCCAATTAGGTAAAGGTGTCAACGGGCGGATGCTAGTGGATCGAATTTCCATTGCTTTCGTTTTCTCGTGATTTATTTTTAGCCCTGCATTCAATGAGGTTGAGGACAGATCGTCAATTTTGTTCTGCAAGTTGGTGTGTTAGATGGAGAGAAGGCATATACTTATCATCAGCGTAGGCGAGGTCTTCGAGATGTTCATAGAAGTTACAATAAATACCTCTTCTTTTCCCCTGAAAACAGCTTTTTAGTTTATAATCAATAACAATTAAAATAATAAAGGACACAACAGGCAGCCTTGCCATATGCAAGCACTGGTGGGAATGCTTTCCGACAGATTACCATTATGCTATTTAGCACACCGTAACTCAACTCTCAGCGATTTTGACAGAATCAGCTGATGGTCTGACATCACTTGGCGTGTGTCTACAAAAAAACTGAGATTCTGTTGGTGATATATGAAAAACAGCAACCAATGACACTTCGTTGCCATCTGAACACCAACTGATTGGACAAATGTGTGAATACGTGTGAAATGATCGTGCTGAATTCGACTGCTCAATCCCCAAGTGACGTGGCAGTCAAATTTCCCCTCACAATTTTCTTTTTCACCACAGTTAAAGAGAAAACCTGGTAAATTTATCATACTTGAGTACCCCCGCTGTAGGGAAACGATTCTGTCCTTTAAATTAAATATTTACCGAGCCATTCGAGAGACTGAGCTGAAATATGTATACATATATGAAATTCATACATAGTTTGGCAATGTTTGCTGGTTCGTCTAGCGGATAGCGAAAAAAGGATTTCTATTCATTTTACAATTCCTTTAAAGAGAAGTAAGGAAATATTTAGCATTTGCGTTTTAATATAGCCGATTTTAGTAGATTATCCTCTTGCGTAAAATCTCACTATCTCTCGTGAATGCCATTCAAACAAATCTATGCTTTTTTATGCTTCCAGGCGCAAAACCCCTAATTTTCATATTCAATGAAACAAACAAAGCCGACAAAAGTATCATTTCGTAATTTCAATCGCGAATATTAATTTTCACGTTATTTGATATTTTTAAGAGATAATTGATCCAAATCTGCACCCATTGACCAAATGTTAGCACAATTCATGCATATGGATGTCTACGTATGTATGTAAGTATGTGCCTAGATTAGTTCGGCGTATTCGGATGCTCACTCTCAAGCACCCCACGGTATCACTGATCAATGGCACGTGACTTGGCTACTCGTAACATTCTTCAGCTGCAAACCCTTCAGCATCCTTTCGAAATTAAATGAGTAACAATGTTTTGCATACAAAGCTATGAGCAAACATACATACATAGATTTGAATTTTTTTTAATTTTTTTGTAAAATGAAATTTGATTTTGATTACATTATTAGCAGCAACTTTTTGACATTGCAGTGCCACAAATTCCCCGTTTAAATATCAGCGCGTAGATATGCATGCGGGTCCTTTTGCTTAGCTCAACTGATGGTAATCTGAGCTGGCTTGTGTCCTACCTTCGAGCACTAACTGTCAGCGGTGAGATGTGCAAGAGATATTCAAAACGCTACAATAAAAGCAACAATATCAAGAAAGTGTTACAGTTACCGCACCCCTTTCGCAACAAACATCGTCTGCTCATGTGGCCCGTTGAGGAAGCTGCAACATTTTACCCTCAATTGCGTAGATTCGTATTGCAAACCGCAGAAATCAAAAACATTTCCTCGCTTACGATAAGTGGATTTGGTTTAGTGTGGCAACGCGGCCAAAAGGTAACCAAAACTGTTTTCAGGCTGTCATAAAAAACACCGGTGCTGGTAGATTTGATATTGAGAAGCTTACGCATTCGCTCCTGAGAGCTTTCTTATATAGACTACGCATTAGTTTGCTTTCCTTTGTACGAAAATGGTAAACATTTATGCTGGTACATATTTTTGTGCAACTATACAATTCCAGTGGCGCCATAACTATGTACTGGAATTTCCAGAAAATTCTTGGCGATTGCTCCTATTTTCACCGCAACTGTTCACATGTGAAAATACATAGTATTTGCGTAGTCCCTGTTCAAAAACTTGCATAGTTTCAGCAGAGGTCAGAGGTGAAATTAAAATTTCTTACGTAACATTTTTAAACAAAAAATTAAATATCCGGTTTTTTACCAAGAAATTCTTTTTCGCACATTGGAGTAGTCTGAGAAGTTTTCGGACACTTTGACCTCTGACCCGGCCAATAGGAAACCGTTGCGTAGTGAATTTCTACCCTAAAATGCGCGGCCACTCACACAAGCACACGAGCGCATACGAACGCAACTGACCTCTGCGTCCGGTATGCAGGCAAGGCGTTGTGGTGGAGAGAATGAAAGAACGAGCTTTGGATTTCATTTGGCCATTTTTTACTGCTTTAGGCTAACAAGGAAATATTCTCATTTGCAGGGTTGCACTACAATTCCATTCTGCAACTGAAGCAATTGCAGGCACTAGTGGTCCTTCTAACGAGATTGTTGTTGCAACAACTATCCCATGTAGCATAACTGGTAGCGGGGCTTAACCTTTTGACCTCAGTGTCGCAGAAGCTTTAAACGTAGTCGAAAAAAACTATAAGCGCTACAAAAAACAGCAAAGTCGATATTTCAGCTGCATTGGTTTTTTGTTTTTTTTTTATTCATTTCAATTTTGCTAAAGTCGTAAAATGACTGCTTTAACGGTACATTGAGCAAAAGCAAGTAAGCGAAATTATTGCATTGAAGTATCGTTCCGATAGTTGCTGGCCACCTTTCACAAATATCCAGACATTCATCTGCCAAAGTGACGCCAAATTCCAACAAACGGCATAGCGTCCAAGTGATTGTGTGACAAAATATTTACAGGGAAATGCACCGGAAGACGAAGAAAAGCGACGAGCGTCAAGCGCAGAATTATAAACTGTTAGAAACACTAAATGCCAATCGTTAAATATTAGCAATGGTGGCAAAGGTCTCTTTCGCTTTGTCTGAAAATAAATTAATCTCTCAATTATGACTTAAGTGGACTCGATAGAGGCGCGAAGAATCATTTGAATGTGCAGAGAAATACATACATACTTAGGTAACTGGCATGTGGCACATACAAGCAAGTGTTGCACAAACAAGCAAGTATTGCACAAGAGTAAAGATTTACCATTTTTTTAGTCACTCGTTAATTGACAAAAATTCGTTACGAAATTCTCTATTTACACTATTTCAAAGCTTTGGAAATGAGTGGTGACGGGATCCAACTTTTGGAACTACTGAACGGTGCATAGAACATTCAAAAGCCATTTGGGGTAATGGTGGCAAAAAAGCCACGAAATTGAAAGGATCGCCCAGCGAATTAGTAAGCAGAATCAAGGATTGGCTAAGGTCTATGAAGTTGGAATTAGCTGAACATAAGACCGATGTATTCCCAATAAGCAGCAGAAAGATAATAGAAACTATAAATGTAAATGTTGGACCTGTAACTAAAGGGTGATTTTTTAAGAGCTATAGGAAAGTTTTTCAAAAAATACACGTAAAATTCAGAAAAATGCATGCAATTTTTATTCAAATCGATAGTACAGTCCATATAATTTAATGCTTGAAGATTATTTCATGTAAATGTTGACGGCGACTGCGCTTCAAATGGCGACTGCGCTTAGTCCAATTTTGGCATACTCTTTCCAATGTTTCGGCCGGTATCTCACATATAAATGCTTTAATGTTGTCTTCGAATGGGTCAATTGAAGCAGGCGTCGCACGATCTGAGTGGCCAATTGACAGGTCCCGAACGTGAAATAAAATGTTCACTGAACTCGCCTCTCAACAAGTCCATTGTTACGCGTGCTGTGTGGCATGTGGCACCGTCTTGCGGAAACCACATGTCATGCAAGTCGCTCTTCGGCGACGAATCGATAATTGATGGTCTTCATTAACACTGGCCGATGCAGCTGCGATATTTTCTTCAGTTCGCACTCTACGTATATAAGTGGGAGTGGTGTTGGTGGTTTCATATCCAATAATGTAAATTTGGTTCTAAATTTAGTCACAATAGCTCGAACAGCCGCTTCAGTGGGTCGATTAAACTGACCATAAAATGTAAGAAGCGCATTTTTATAATAAAATTCAATGATTTGCAAGAATTGTTCGTTTGTAAGACAATTCATGGCTAAATTATAGACCAAACTGAAGATGTTTGACAGTGAAACAAAACACGAAACGTGTGTCAGCTGTTTAAACCAACTGTTTAAAAAGATTATAGCTAAAAAATCAAAATCAATTATTAGTTCAAAACCCCCTACTAAATACCTAAGCGCACCTGGAATATGCCGTGAAAAAGACATCAAGTGTGCAGTCCTATCTGTCGCGAATAATGTTAAACAAGGGCGAACCTAGTCACAGCAAAAGCATACTATATAGCAGGGTACTCAGCGCGGTTCTTTTATATGCCGCATCGATCTTGGCTGACGCACTGAACATAAATAGCTGCACAAAAAAACTGATAGCCGTCTATCGGCTAAGCGCTTTGCGGGCTATCTGCCCCTTCCGTACAATTTCGGACTATGCTTCCTTCGTTATAGCTGGTCTAGTCCCCGTAGGCATTTTGGCGAAAGAAATGCAGGTAGTGTATTTAAGGCTATCCAAGCCCGACGGTAGTCAAGTTGTAAAAATATTTCAGAAGAAGAAAGGCGTCGTTTGATCGCTCACTGGTAAGACCGGTGGAACATATCACCGAAAGGTAGCTGGACGCATCGGGTAATACCCATTCTTACGACGTGGTTAGAAAGGATACATGGGGAAACAAACTTCCATCTAACCCAATTCCTTTCAGGGCATGGCGTATTTCGAAAATACCTCCATGATAGTTCACCAAGCTCCTCAATCTGCACGGAGAGGAAAGAATACGCTGATCAGGTCTTGTTTCAATGCCCACGCAGTGCTCCCGAAACCTGGAGCATATTAAACGGAGAGAATGATATAGATTTCATGCTAAAATCGGGTGATAACTGGAAGCGAATTTGCGCGCATGTAAAATATATCCGCAATGATTTAAGACGCGCAGAGGTTCGACGACGAAATAACTAGCAGACTATGAGCTAACCAGCCCCGTGAGGTAATTCCTTTTTTGGACAGTTCCGAGGGAGAGTCGGAGATAGTGGAGAGGTGCTTAGTACATAGGTGTAGCTATGGGGCTATGCCGTTATAGTAGTACTCATGAGAGTTTTCCCTTCACAGGCGTCATCCCGAAAAAAAAGAAAAATCCTCTTTGGGGCACGTGCGATAAGTTGCTTACTGACATGACTCGGCTTGCGGTCGCAGCAGTAGCAAGGTCGGTTTCTGTCCCTTGTGCAGTCGTATCTGTTTGTTGACAAATCTTTTGATACCTAATTATTGAAATTAGTTCAAAGCGCTTTGGATCGATTGCGGTTTTTGCTTGGAGCCTTAATGGGTGTTGGTTGGTGGTTGGTATGACTTTCAGCTAAATTTTCATTTCAGTTCATGGAAAAAAGTCAAACTGGTACAAGAGCGCCTAGAATGGGACCAGTTTCAAGGAAAAAAATTAAATAAATAATAAAATAAAATAAAAATAATAAAAATAAATAATATAAATATAAAATAATAAAAATGTAAAAATGATAAAAATAAAATAAATAATACAATAAATATTGAAATAAAATAAATAATAAAATAAAATAAAAATAAATAAAACAAAATAAAATAAAAAATAAAATAAAATAAAATAAAATAAAATAAAATAAAATAAAATAAAATAAAAAATAAAATAAAATAAATAATAAAACAAAAAAATAATAAAATAAAATAAATAATATAATAAAGTAAAAAATAAACTTATGCTGGAGATTTATACTATTCACTGTAACTGATGCTCCGGTTTCATTTTCGAAAAAGTAAAGTCCAATGACTCCGCCGAACCATAAACCGCACCAAACAGTCACACGTTGAGGATAGAGAGGCTTTTCAACAATTACTCTTGGATTTTCTGAGAGCCAGATCTGACAATTTTGCTTGTTGACGAAGCCACCGAGGTGGAAATGGGCCCCATCACTCAAGATGATTTTTCGTTGAAATTCCGGATCATTTTCATGCATTCTAACGGACCAATCAGCAAAGACACGTCGTTGTTGATGATCGGCTGGCTTGAATTCTTGTGTTAACTACACTTTATAAGCCTTAAGACCCAAATTTGTATGCAAAATACGGTGTAATGACGTTTGTGGAATGCCTAATTCCAAGGAACGACGAAGCATGGACAAACCTGGGTTTTCTTCAACACTTTCGGCTACAACAGCAATATTTTCGGCTGTTCTTGAGCGACGTGCAAGGGTTTTATTCTTCACATCACTAACTTGTCCCAACAGCTCGAATTTTTTCACCAATTTCTGTATTGCGGTCCGAAGAGGTGCTTCACGATGACCTAAAAATGTTCGAGTTTTACGACCCGTCTCTGCCATATTTTCACCATTTTTATAGTGAATTTTAAATAATAATTTCGATGCATTGTTTAATCGTGTATCGTTCCATTTTTATTAATTGCTTTTAGTTGTAAACAGCATTAATTACATTTTGCTTGGGTTAATATTTAGACTACTGCTCGCAGCCCATCTACTTAGTTTCCCCAGAACTACTTCTTGTATTTTCCTGATAGCAGAAGTATTTAAATCTGCTCTTAGAATCACAACGTCATCTGCTTACGCAACTACCTTCACTTCCCCTTGATGGGGAGTTCATTAGTCGATTCAACAGGTCCGTATTAGAAATGATATGCGGCCACTAGCCTCTTAAGATTTTGCGCACGCAAGAGTTGACAAAAGTTTGCAGTTTCCACGTCAGCACAGATGTTAGCGTCCAGGGATCGCAATCATATACATAGCAGCACAGATTTTACATTGGAAATAAAGATTTGAGGCTCCGTCTTGACTGATGAGGGATTTTGAAGTTCTTGCGTTGTTTAATTGTGCAAAAGCATCTCGGGTTTATTTATTCGATTTACAACGTCTTTGAGAACTTCTCTAGAAATGTCCGGGTGTGGCAGCCAGAAGATTAAGATCACTGCGTGTGCTTCTCTTTGACCACCTGGGGCAGTGCGTCAACCTAAATGCCATCGGCCTTCTCCGTCAACTTCAACAGCTCTGGCTGGCTGTAGATATTTGGCTGTTGGCGATCTCAAAAGGGCATCAAAACGGCGCTTGAGTGTTACTTGGGTAGTGCCAGACTGGTACTTCAACCATTTCACCTTCCTCTGGCGGTGAAAAAATGAGAAATTTTGGTTGTTGCTATTTGATTTTTTTTTTTTTAATTTAATTAGTCTAATACATTTTTCTAACGCTTTTCTGTGATAGAAGAGTTGTTTTAAATAACTAATTTTAAATGCAATAAAATAAATTTGTATCCAAATAAGCAGATATTTCCCGACGCGCACCGGTATGAGCTACATAAACAAGTTCACTGGGTCAGCGAGTAATTGAGGTTTCATCTGAAATCGAGCAGACGCATGCGATCACCATTCCCAAACCTTTGATCAACACAGGCACCAACAGCAACTTCGCTAACTTATTACTCATCCGTTCATTCAATGTCCAAGAAATACAAACACAAAACAAATTCATATATGTGTGAATGTGTATGTATGTATGTATGTATGTATGCTCATAATCAAAATATTATTTTATGAATGAATTTCTATGCGACTTGTAAGGTTAGCTCCACAGATCAGCAGGCAGTCGCAATGAGGCATGAATGAAGCTGCGGTGGCCAAAGCAAGCACTATTCCGTACATCTCGAGCTTGCCTGCGGGTCAGCGTAATTTAACCTCTTTTCTCCATTGTTATACTTATTTTATTTTAGACCTCAACTTTTGACTTTTTTATTATATTTTGTGCGCCGCGTACGATTGGTCGCAGGCGGCTGAAGCTGCCTTACTTTCGTTGCATGTGCACTCGTACGTATTTGCTAGTGTATGATGTGTGCGGATGTGTGTGTGCTAAATGTCAATTCATTAGGAGGCAAATTATGGCGGCTGGCTTTCATGACTAATTGTCTCTTATTTCGAGTTGTTTAAATAAAATCATTACATTTTGATTTGTAACATCGCCAACAGCTATAATCCGCTGACGATCAGCAAAAGTTAAGCACGTAAGTATTAAAAAGTTAAAAAGTCCGCACATACATACATACATATGCACCTATATATGTGTATATATATATAGTATATATATGTACCGCCAACTTCCAAATGAGCGGCGTGTTTGACGTCGTTGACGACAGCTTCACACAGAGCACCTCGATTGGGTGGTCTACCGGCATTGCCGGCTTGTAGCCTTAGTAGTTCGCCGATCGTTGGAGGGGTGCGATCGGCGAATAGCTCCTACCAGGGGGTGAATCCGACAAGTGCTGATCTTTATTAGTCTCAGTTGGAAAAATTGTAATTTTTAATACGGCAAATGCGTTGCGGTCGCCTGCGGTGCGTTTAATCGTCTTCGCCTTCCTCTTCCTCACACAATCGTTCGTTCATTCATTCCGACATTTCTGATCAATGGATTGCAATTGTGGATATGTTAATTAGCGAATTGAATTTCAATTGATTAAGGGATAATTAATGAAATTACGAATATAAATGATTCTGTTAAGTTGTCATGATTAGTGGCTAATTGATGGCTTTGACTGACTGACTAACAGAGAGGCGTGCGAAGTAATGGATTTTGAAGATCCAACTAGCGATTAACGTGCAACGTTTCACAGCTCAAGTGGGGTTAAGTATTAATTTCACAGATAATAATGATTACAGGAGATAAAGTAATGCGTTTTATAAAATGAAAATTTACTATCAAAGAAATGCATTAACTGTAGATATGTACGCGTACATGAGTTGAGTAGTAGTAGTAACGCCGTGCTGAAAAAAGCACTGCAAGTGAGCCCAGAAGTTTTTCGAAACATGTACACAACATGCATTAGAAGCGGAGTTTTTCCCGAGAAATGGAAACAACAGCGACTAGTCCTACTGCCGAAGCCTGGAAAACCTCCAGAAGATCCCTCATCGTACAGGTCACTCTGTATGTTGGACACCGCTTGCAAAGTGCGAGAAGCAGTAATCTGTAACCGACTAGAGCAGTACTCAGAAGGACATACAGGTCTGTCAGCTCGCCAATACGGTTTCAGAAAGCATCGCAGTGCAGTAGATGCACTAATAGAAGTATGCGAAATAGCAAAAACTGCTATCTCTGGTAGAATGTGGCTAGGAGGACCCAAAAAATATTGCGCAGTCGTGACTCTGGACGTTAAAAACGCGTTCAATACGGCCAAGTGGGACCAAATACTGATGGCACTTCGGAGTATGAATGTGCCAAATTATCTGATAAAGCTAATTGCTTCATACTTTGATAACAGAACCCTATGGTATAGTACAGACGTAGACCCCAAAAACCCCTAAAGCATGGAGGAGTTCCTCTAGGCTCTGTACTAGGCCCGGCTCTGTGGAATATCATGTATGATGGAGTGCTACGCGTTGAACAGCACAAACAAGCAAACATTGTTGGGTATGCAGATCACTTAGCTGTGGTGTTCGTAGGGAAAACGCTCAAAGCGGTCTCACGAAGGGTAGCGGACACCATCAGTAAAATTAAGCAATGTTTATAATCGTCTGGGCTAAGATTAGCAGACCATAAGACCGAACTGGTTCTCATAAGTTCTCGACGAAAAGTTGAAAACCTTCCAATAAAGGTTGGTGGTCACAATATAACATCAACAGATACCATAAAATATTTATGTAGGGGTGATGATCGACAGAAGACTTAGTTTCAAAAAGCATCTGGAATACGCAAGCTCCAAAGCTGCAAAATCCTGCCCGGCTTTATCGCGACTGATGCCTAATGTGGACCAAGACAACAAATGAGAGCATTGTTAGCAAGCGTCTGCAACTCGATCCTGTTTTACGCTGTGGAAGTGTGAAGCGACGTAGTGAAATATCCCAGCTACTTGAGACAGGCTAAACGGGTGTACAGATGCAATGTCAGAATCATTAGAGGCTATAGGACAATATTTGACGAGGCAGCAGGGGTAATAACAGGCAGAATCTCTATCGATATAAAGGTAAAATGCATGAAACAAAAATACCAGTATGGAAAAAACGCGTGGGTTTCTGGTAACAAAGTCTCACTGAGGGACGCCCTACAGAGGATCGATGATAGCGCTCTGCAAAACTGGCAGACCAAATGCAACGATAGTGGGAAGGGAAGAATCACTTTCACTTTAATGCCCGACATACAGGAATGGATCCCGAGAATACATGGAGTTTTTACCCGGGCATGGCTGTCCCAGGTAGTATTTGTACAAATCCAAGCACACATTCTCCCCATTTTGCCTATACTGTCAAAAAAAATATGAAACTCCTGAGCTTGCCCTGTTAGAATGCTCTAGATTTGATAGGGAACGCAGCATGTGGCGCTCAAATATCGGCGAGTGCATGACAGCTCCTAGCCTAGTACAATATATGCTAGAATCTGGAGAAACGTGGAGCTATGGTTGTAACGTAGCCTCTACATTTATGCGAAGACTGGACATGCTGATAATAAACGCAGACAAATGAGTGAATAAACACATCCTGCCCCTCGAAGGAATATCTTAATTGGTAATATCGAGGGGAAAAAGCAGAACAGCGAGGCGATTGGGGGATTTAGTCCGCAGGCACTACGAAACTCAAATGACGTATGTGAATCGGGCATACGTATGAGCCGGCACATACGTATCTTTAGAGATTCCACCTCCCAGGTTCGCATACCAAAAAAAAACTGAGTATAGTAGATGAAGAGGGCGATATGCCCGTAGTGCAATGCAGATGAAATGTATGTGCTTTCAATTTGCGATTAAAGTTGTGAGTCCCAAGGACACTCTAGGAAATTGTTTGACTAAAGGTTTAGCTTACCAGGAACACATGAGGTGGTCTATTCGATATAGGCTATCTGCCTTCTGGCTTTACATATGTGGACCGAGGAAGTTTCGAAAGCCAGCAAACTCGTACTGCTGAGTGCCGCTCGTCGATGGGTATCTATGCGGTGAGACTCAACATAACATAACTTTTGCGGTAACTGTTTGAAGTGTAATGAGGTAAAATTATCTCAACTTCTAAACTTTTCTGCCATAGCAGGCTAAGATTCATACATCTATATATAGATCTGAATTTTTAACTATATCTGAGGAGCTATCAGGCTGGTGTATTAACGCTTGCATATTTTTTTCTTTTAACACCAAAAAGATAGAAAAAAAGATTTTTCTAATAGTGGTCGCTCCTCGGCCGCCGTAGCCGAATAGACTGGTGTGTGATTACCAATCGGGATTCAGAGAGAACGTAGGTACGAATCTCGGTAAAAGAGCAAGATGAAGAAAAAGTTTGTTCTAATAGCGGTCGCCCCTCGGCAGGCAATGGCAAACCTCTGCTATGAAAAAGCTCCTCACAAAAAATATCTGCCGCTCGGAGTCGGCTTAAAACTGTAGGTCCCTCCATTTGTGGAACAACATCAAGGCGCACACCACAAATAGGAGAAGGTGCTCGACCAAAAACCCAGAAATTCTTTATTTTTTTACTTTATAATTTTTTTTAGCTTTCCTCTAGGAATTACCTTCGCCTCTAATGTTGTTAAATGTTACCAAATTGGGCATTCTAATCAATCCCACACAAAACATTGGGATACCAAAGGGAGAAGGGTGCCAATGAGAGAGATACGCGTAAAACATAGCCACTACTTTCCAACTGTCAACCTCATCTGCACGCGATGCATCCTGCTAAGACAAACGAAGCTCTGACGACCACGACTGACGGTATAACCTACAAGCGCACAGAGTAGATGCTGAAGCAAAGCCTGTCTGTGGGCGCAGCTGGCAGGTCAAGCGCTCAGACTCGGGCCAATAACCTGCCCGCCTTAAACTCAACATTATTTCAAGCTCAACTAGTGAGATACCCTATGCTCCATACAGGAATAAAAGGATCAAATAAAAAATGTATGCACAAAACCTGGCACCTACACCAGATATCAGAATGAAACCAGCCTTGGTATTACCTGGAATTAAAATATCATTTTGAAGAAAACAAAAATGTGTCCCACCATTTATTTTGGTTAAACAAAAATCCACAAAGCATTCCATAAAAGGTGTGCATGCATGTAACGCGTAAATCATTCATATCCTCCTTAAAAAGTAGACAACCGGAAAATGATTCTTCAAACAACCAGAACAACTAATTAAACCGACAAAAAACAAGCGCGTTTATGGTTCCGCCTATGAGAACTCAATACTCAAAATACTAAAAATCACAAATTAGTCTTTCAAGTGTGAGAAAAAGTGGCGAGCTACACATATTTAAATGCCCGCAACGGTAAATAACTAAAAATACCATAGCAATAACAAGAAGTAAAAAAAATAATATTAAAACACGAAACGAGACACATCTGGACAAAAATTATGTTAACGCAGATCAATACTGCAAGCGTGGGCATGTATGTATGTATGTTTGTATGTATGTGTGTATGTGTGTATGTATGTACGTATGTGTGTATGTATGTTTGTATGTATGTATGTAGGAGTACTCCACACATGCCCGTTCCAGCTATGAAGGCTAGAAATTCTTTAAGGATTTATTTTACACGCTGGTGACATGTAAATGTGTAGTTGACTATGCCTCCATATTTTCACTTTTTTGTTTTTGTAACTTACAATTTGCGTGAGAACACTCAAAGCCTGGCGAATGGAGCGGGTTGTGCTCTCGATGTGCCTGTATGCTGCTGAATAAGCCAATTAGTAGAAAGGAATGATTGAAAGTCATTTCAGTGAAGCGAGAGTAAAAAATCAATGCAGAGCCAATATCAATAGTGCACTTTTATGTGTGTGTATGCACGTATACTGTGATGCACATACATATGTATATGTGCATTGAGAAGTTCAAAGTGCATTGAACTCCACTTTCCTCGTAGCAGCAGCAAATTTACGGTCAAGAAGTACTTGTAGCATCTCGAATTACAGTTACATGCATTTCTTTTTTTTCTGTTCTGCTGCTTCTTATCGCTTTCGAATTGGAAGTTCGATTCCCATATATCATTTCACGCACGATTCCTCGTCTGCTGCGGAAACTTTATCGCTAGAACCGAAAATATTGGCCACGACGTTGACATGTTTATGACCAAAAAATTTGTTTGTAACTGTGGCTTTGGTGGCACATCCAATAAATATCAACTTATCTGCATGCGGTACACTCAAATTAAATTGTTTACTTATCTCTTAAAAAAGTATCTTGAATTACAAAACAAAACAAAAACCCTAAATCATTTTATGACTATTTTAGTCAAAAGTGTGAATATTTCTCTCATAGACCATGAAGTTTCCAATTAAATGATAATCGAAATCATTAAATTACGCAGTACATACAGCCTGATAAGTTGCGCGTCAAGGCCTTCCCAATTTGGAGACAACTCCAACATGCCCGTTACGTTGTTATCGTTCTGTAGTACAGTCTGTGTCAGAAAAAAGGAACCGCGATTATACATGAAGTATAAAACATATATTATATATTTAAAAATTTTTACATGAAAGTATGTACAAAAGTACGAGTCGAAATTACTCAATAAGCCGTGTATTCTCCATCGTTGTCTAGTATAGCCTGACATCTTCTCGACATGCTTTGAACCAGCTTTTCTGCGTAGCTCGTCGACAAAGAGGACCAGATTTTACGAACTTGACGCATGAGTTGCTTGAAATCGTGGACTGAACTTCTGGCAAGATGCATTTTCATAATTTCCCACACATTTTTAATGGGGTTGGCGTCTGGGAACTGGGAAGGCCAGTTCAATACTGTGACGCCATTTTCTTATTTTGTTGTTTCTCAATGTGTTTTTCTGAGAGCAGTGGTTTTGATGATGTCGGACGGTATGATATGTTGGCCTCCTTCAGTCGATGTTCGATGTTGATACTTACATCTATGCCCTTTTTAGCAGGAGCTGATCGTGCTTGGCGTAGTCACAAAGAAGGGTCCCGTTTAAAAAGTTGGACGATCACCTTATCCTGCTTTTTTGTCGTCACACGCTTCAAGTCACGCTCGGCGACAGTCAGCGACATTTTTGGACACCTTATACCGCTGATTCCACATCACAACAACACGTTTTTGATTTTTTAATTACTTTTATAGCCGCGGCGTAAGATAATTTCGGCTCTTTCGAATGCGTGAACAAAAATACCGCCTCAAAACGGTTCGCGTACTTCTCACTCATTTTTGTTTGGTGGCGATTACGGGAAAGTTTCAACGACAGTAACCTGAGTTAGCATTGACGTCGTAATCCTTGAGTAGGTCTATTATGCAGCAAAAAGCAGAACGAAATATATGTGGTAGTTACAAGGGAAACAAAATCGGGTCTTTTCTTCTGACACAGACTGTAAATCTTTGTTAGTGTATGTAAAAAGTATTAATAAATAGACTATGAATTTTCAGAAATCACCGCGCTATTTTTCCGAACGTCACGCAAGGCAATCGTTGCCTTTGTGAAAACATAAGACGACTTTCAGGAAATCCCAGTTGATTTCGTACTTCCGCCTCTTTCTCCCTACTTATTTCGTTCGTGTCCCTCCGCACGCTGTAACTTCGATGAAATATCAATTACCGCTTAATAATAATTCGCGTATTTACTTGTAAATTGTTATTAAATATTATTAAACATGTAACCAGCTACGCCGGCCAACAGGCACAACCCTCTCGCACCGTTTCAAATGCGTGCTACTCAATTGGTCTCAAACCCTCGCCAGTATAAGGTGTCATTTCACCCTTTATTCGATTCACTGCGAGTCACCGTTCTTCGATTTCTTTTTTTTTATTGATATCGAATTACGTGCTAATAAGTGCTTTGGTGTTACTGTTTTCCCATAGCCAGGTAAAAATCAATCAATCGTTTTCGTGGTGGCACTTTGAAAGGCGAAATAATCGATGTAAATGACACCTAAATATTGATACTTCCGAGTAACAACGCAAACGTATTTGGTGTGGAAAA